>NMRB01003188.1:6895-59652 GCA_002633025.1 Notospermus geniculatus
AGCAGTATCAATTCAATGGAAATCATTCAATGTGCTTACAAGGTAAAAGACGACGACAAGATAAAGCTCCCCATTCTCAAGTACTAGAATTGTCTAAAGAGCCATGGGCCTAATGGGCCTAGTTAGAGCTCATGGTTCAAAATTTAGAGCGGTGAGACAGCCTAGTTTTCCCTGTACCTCACTGGCCTGCATGTTGCACGATGACTTCTCGTGACTCGCTCCTCAGCTTCAGATTCTTCATCATCATCATCATCATCTTCTTCTTCGTCACTATCACTCTCCTCTTCAGAAGAAGGGTTGGCATTTTTCTCTGAAAATTCAATGACAGACTGAAGTCTTACACTGAAGCATTCCTCAGTTTATCACTGAGTTTGTTCCCGGATCTGTACGCCTGGACTGAGGAACTCCTGCCCCCTGCACCAGCAGGCAACAACACCTGGGGATCTCCAGGAGGCATTTATCTCCGGATCCAAGAAATCACTCAGGGGCATAGGGTGGGAGGAGCTCCGAGATATATCTGGCCCTCTTTTTCTCAACAACATACTGCAAGTTGGCGAGATACTTACGTGCAGCCTTTCTTGAAGGCCGTCCTCTTCTTTGAAGTGCCTCGATTGGCTTCTTCACATTCCTCAACTTCCTCCCAGTTTTACACGGAGTGCATCTCCAGTGCCCCCTGTTGACAAAGATATAGGACATGATTAGTCAACAGTTCATAAATCATTTCCCTTGATCGAGGTCGAGGAGCACCTTCAGGGAAAATCGTGGGAAATAAATGCTGCTGTGGTTCACAACATTGAGATGAAGAAATCTGACCTCGGTGGGTGTCTTAAAGGTGGGTCATGGCAATCAAGATGGAAGGCGTTTGTGCACGTGCTACAGAAGATGAGGCCCTCATCGCCACCACACATTGCACAATTATCTTCATGTTCTGGCTCGGCACCTTCGACCTCCGTTTCAGAACTTGAAGCAGTAGCATCCTGCAAATAAACAATTAATGAAAGTCAAAGGTGAGGTGAAACAACTGTGACCACAATCCAGAAAGGAGCTGTTTCCTTAAGGAACGATTGTACCAAGTCATTTTTTAGGTATTAATTGTTGGGCAGTTGTATTAAAAATGGATGGAATATGTAGTTTATACATCACTCTAAATTGTGGAAGCGGAAAAATGTGATCATTACATAACTGAATGGTAAAACAAAGGACATTTGCAAAATGTCTGTAATGAAGCAGAAACACTCAAAATACTGATTAATGAGTCTGGTACATATGTTAGCTCAGTGTGTATTTATCTTTTGTTGCTGAAAACACCATTTTAAAACATCACTTTAAGAGATNCATGATTAGTCAACAGTTCATAAATCATTTCCCTTGATCGAGGTCGAGGAGCACCTTCAGGGAAAATCGTGGGAAATAAATGCTGCTGTGGTTCACAACATTGAGATGAAGAAATCTGACCTTGGTGGGTGTCTTAAAGGTGGGTCATGGCAGTCAAGATGGAAGGCGTTTGTGCACGTGCTACAGAAGATGAGGCCCTCATCGCCACCACACATTGCACAATTATCTTCATGTTCTGGCTCGGCACCTTCGACCTCTGTCTCAGAACTTGAAGCAGTAGCATCCTGCAAATAAACAATTACGTAATGAAGTCAAAGGTGAGGTGAAACGACCGTGACCACGATCCAGAAATTTTAGTCACTTTATCGTGATTTCCAAAGAACTGGATCAGTACCAGTGAGACTAATGGCCATCACCTACTTGTCCGGATTGCCAAATGCGGTCAAAATAGCTTCCACTCCTTATTTCCATGGAAAATAGACTTCAATGTCCCTTACCTCAGCTGAGGATCCATCATCCCTGTAAGGCCGCCTCTTTATATTCCTAGTTCTCCTCTTCTCCGACTGTGGCTACAACACAGAATAAATTTTAATGGGGAACTTGCCTCACAGTGTGACTCGCTGCTGGGAATTTATTTCTTACGACATCGGACGACATTTTATTTTATTAGGTTGCTCAGGCCAATTCTCAGCATGAAAAAGTGAAATAGCTTACAACACAAGCGGGACAAAACCAGTCTCCCCTCGGTACTTCAAGCATGGCGGGCCGCAGACACCGTAGATGGAACGGTTGATTACATTCATCACATAACAGGAGCTCGTCATTCGTATGTTTACGACGACAAATTCTACATTTCTGAAATGGAGAAGATACGATTTACTATAGGGTCGGTGTCTTGTGCAACGGACACCTCTCTTAGTTGAATCCCAAATTGTCACAATCTACTCATTTTGACTTCTGTAATCATGGCACCTCTCAATTAAGGACAGCATCTGCCAATCCTGAAGGTGTCCTTAATAGAGAGGTTCCACTGAGTTCTAACTTACAGCATTCTCTGCCGACTTCTCCCACTTGATACAGGCATCGAGCATCCCGAGTAGAGTGTGGAGTCGTGACATGGTTTGCGCTGATTGCACGGCCTCCGTCCATTGCGTCACACCTACTGGAACTTTATCCTCCTCTGCATAGAAAATCAACATCAAGGTAAAGAATAGGTAAAAGATCTTAGTTGATCTTCGTTGAAATTGCCACTGTGGGTGAAAAGGTTACGACCGTGTTACATGTATTCATCTCACCTTCTTTGACAGCCTGTTCTCCTGTCTCATCATCCCGTGTTATCTTCGGCTTTGTTTTTTTCTTAGCCATAAAGCCCTCGCGGAATTTCTCTTGAACTGTTTGTTGTACTTCAATAAGGCACTCACCCTAATAATTAGAAGAGGTGAAACAATTAGGGTCACAACAGAGGAAATTGTGACTTTCCAGAGAATTCTTAATGATCAACTCACCAGTGACTTCCTATCGCTAGATGACATCAGTTTTTCACCCCATTTCTCCATGTTGTCGACGCCCCCGAGTCCCCCATTGCGGAGCTTGACCTCAGTCTCGAGCAACTCCTCTCTGAATGCCGTCAGCAGTGCCATACGCCCATCGACAACCTCGTCACTCTCTTCCTTTTCTTCCTTTGGTCTGCCAACCCTGTAAGACAGGTTTTGAAAAACACTACAAGATATTCTAAGGTGAAGTTTTATTACATTAGGCCTTTATAAAGTTAGGCTTCCTATGCTCTGTGGGAGTTGAACCCCTTTGAATAGTACAATGTAGGCCTTGGGGGAATTCACAGCATATTAGACACCAGCAAAACTCACCGTCTGTTCACTTGGGGTGTCGGGTCAAATTTCTTGATCACATCTTGATAACGTTTCTTCAACTCTGCCAGCAATTGACTCTCGCGGATGCCTCTTGGATTTAAACTCGCCATCAAGGCATCGATCTCCTTGCGTGTGGAATAGATGAACCATAAGTTCTGACCACAGTGGGGAAAACTGGAAGAAACGACAAGTCTTAGAAATTGAAATTTACGTAGGAAATAATCAGGGACCTTATTCACAAAGCTCCCGTAATTTTAAGGGTACGCAAATCCTTTGTCAGGCTGATAGTGAACAATAGATTGTCCGCAAAAGGACAATAGTTTGCGCACTCCCGTAAGTTAGGAGAGCTTCGTGAATAAGGTCCCAGGTGTTCAAGCCGGTAGCACTCTTACAACTTCATGTCAGACAGATTATCTCAGCGCAATGTCTGGCAGCACATGTAGTAATTCATGTCTGTGAGGTCATCTCACTGACATGTGTTCCTAAACCTGGAAACATGTCTGTAAGATTGGAACAAGTGTCATACAGATTTTCCAGCATATACATGTTTATGCATGTAGTCCTTAAATTCAACTGAATAATGTGAATTTAATGTAGGTGCACACACAGTACTAATTCAATGGAAATATGCTACAAATGCATAACTGGGGTAAAGTACTAAGAATGCAGTACTAACTCAATGGAAATGCATAGTATGAAGTCAATAGAAATGCATAGTACAATGGAAATGCAATACTAATTCAATGGAAGTGCATATACAGTAACAATGGAAATATAATTCAAACAGTATTAATTCAATGGAAATGCATACAGACAGTACTAATTCAATGGAAATGCATGAAAACAGTTCTAATTCAATGGAAATTCAAATATACAGTAATAATTCAATGGAAATGCATGTAGACAATTCTAATTCAATGGAAAGTCAAATATACAGTACTAATTCAATGGAAATGCATGTAGACAGTTCTAATTCAATGGAAATTCAAATAGACAGTACCGGTACTAATTCAATGGAAATGCATCTAGACAGTACTAATTCAATGGAAATGCATGTAGACAGTTCTAATTCAATGGAAATGCATGTAGACAGTTCTAATTCAATGGAGGGAAAGATTGGAAATCATGTTGTAAGAACTCACGTGGTCTCCACAGGCTCCTTCTTTTCATCCTCATCAGAATCTGACTCATCATCTGAATTCTGTAATGTGTATTTCATGTCCTTCGTAACCCAACCTAAAATAGAGGAACAAATGGACATGGAAATAAACAGTATGCGTATGAGAAAATCATTTCAAATCCCACACAATAGAGACTTCAACAGAAGAGAGAGGTATATCAGGACTATCTACCTTTCTCGACATAAACGCCAGGAGAAGCCACATCAAATATCCAGTACCGACTATGATGACGATCGGACCCAATGGACTGTTGCCTCAGACACATTCTCGATGACACCAAACACTCTTCAAAGTCCTTCTCAAATTGTTCAGATTCTTTCAATTTCTGGTAGTCTTCAAATTCTTTCTGGCGCTGAAGTTTCATCTCTTTTTCCCGTTTGTTTTTTTCGATGAGTGCCTGCGCGGGGCTCACGCGCCGTCTTTTGACGATCGACGCCATATCGTCCGAGTCTTGCGCCATCTCCTCCGCAGCTTTACCGTAGAAACTGGATAGTGTCAAACCTAAAACAAAATACATGCAACTGACTAGAGAATCCTCACATGAGAACAAGATATAGATATGAGTATTAATCAGAATTGAAGTTTGGAGTGTGAAAATCTGAATGAGGAAGGGGTCAACAAACGCATTACTTATTCTGCATTTATTTCAATGAAAGGTAAGGGGTGAAAAGAGTGCTGGGCAGTACTAGGTGATTTTTGATTGAATGCCGGGCAGGGAGGGAGAGTGCCGGGCACACCCGCCAGGCGTGAGCACATTCCTGACTGTAGAACAGTGAAAAGTGCAATCTGAATCCTAAAATATACAAGCACAGCATTGAACGTCCCCCGTCGCCCCGGGTGCAAGTCCGACGGGCATGTATTTTGAAGATTCCATTCAGTATTAATGGCACAATCACAGTTTATGTGATTCGGCTTTTTGGCCCCCTGGTGGCGAAGTGGAAAATCAGATTTGGTCGATTCTATGACGCGACACACCGTTGGCCCATGANTACAAAGCGCCCCCTACAGGGCTGGAAAATAAATGTAATTGAAAACCCGCAGAGTATATTATGTACCCTTGCTAGATGAGCCTACCATAAAAATTTTGTGAAATTCCGTTCAGTATTAAAGGTGTAATCACAGTTTTTGTGTTTTGGCTTTTGGCCCCCTGGTGGCAAAGTCGAGAATTGGATTTGGCCAATTCTTTCACGCGACACACCGTTGGCCCCATGGTACATCCCCCCATCAAATATCAACCCAAAATTTTCTGTCGTTCGGAAGTTATAGAGCGGAAGGGAACTTATGTGGTTTTTACAAAGCGCCCCCTACAGGGTTGAAAAATAGCCCCGCTGTTGCGGGCGTAACCCCTCGGCCTGTGTGTTTTACTGAAAGAAGATATGGGAAGTGGTATACCCTGTAATGAAGCTGAAATGAAGTAGTTGTACATTAATTTGTTATCTGGTGGGTTGGTGGTTTTAGGTAATTGCAGTCGATATTGTGAGTGAATTGGAGACTAAAAATCCAAAGCATTCTCAAGTTAGAGTGTTCACGTCGTTGACCAATCAGATTTCACCTTTTGACCTGTGTGACCTTGAAATGTACGTCAAATCAAAAACCCGTCTGATATGTTGTGTACCCTGACTGGATACACCCACCATAAAAATTTCATGAAGGTTCGATGACTAGATTAGGAGTAATCGCAAATTTTGTCATTTCACTATGTGCCCCCTGGTGGCGAAAGTAGGAATCAGATCCAGTCGATTTTCAATAGCGAGAAGCGTCATGTCATGAGGTATCAACATACAAAATGTGAGACTAAAATTCCAAAGCATTCTCAAGTTAGAGCGTTCACGTCGTTGACCAATCAGATTTCAGCTTTTGACCTGTGCGACCTTCAAATGTACGTCAAATCAAAAACCCGTCTGATATGTTGTGTACCTTGACTGGATACACCCACCATAAAAATTTCATGAAGTTTCGATGGCCAGTTCAGGAGTAATCGCAAATTTTGTGTTTTCACTATGTGGCCCCTGGTGGCCAAAGTATGAATCAGATCCGGCCGATTTTCAATAGCGAGAAGCGTCATGTCATGAGGTATCACCATACAAAATNCGTAATCACAGTTTTTGTGTTTTGGCTTTCGGCCCCCTGGTGGCAAAGTGGAGAATCGGATTTGGCCGATTCTTTCACGCGACACACCTTTGGCCCGTGATACATCCCTCCACCAAATATGAATCCAAAATCTTCAGTCGTTCTTAAGTTATAGAGCGGAAGGGACTAGTAGCGGCGAGCGGCGAGCGGCGAGCGGCGAGTGGCGAGCGGCGAGCGGCGAGCGGCGAGCGGCATAGGCGCACGGACGGCCGGTATTTTCAAGTCCCCCTCCGAGGGCTCCGGGGGACAAAAACTACTCTTCAGAGTTTTTCTCAAGCAACTCGGACTGACCATTTTGAGCATTGTTTTGTGCCTCCATGTCCGACTCCTTGGCAGGGTTTGCCTTCTTTCCACCTTTTTCATTTTTCTTGTTCTCTTTCTTCTCCTTATATTGAGCAAGTTTCTTTCTCCTGAAATTCACAAGGGAAGAAATGTTAAGTGTGATGAGATTTCTGAGTAACATAATGCAAGATCATGGATAATTCACCAACATTAAACAGGGTGTACAACCAGTGAACTGTTCATAGCTTATTTGGAGATATTTCACAGATAGAGTCAAAGGAATGATCAAATTTCAAGTACACATGTGTGTAATTCGAAACATACCATAAATGAGACATCTGTTTCTGTTTCTCCTCCATGTAATCCTGAACAGAGTATGATCCCATGATACGATGACATAAACAATTCATGAACTCTAACTTCTGCTTCGGTTCCAGTTCATAGAATTCAGAAGTCTCGAGCTGTTCTAGGAGTTCTTCGCTCTGCAAGGAAAAAAAATGAACCTTAAGTGAAAAATTCCAAGTGGGAACCATCAAACACACTCAATGGGTCTTTGCCTGTGTGGAGAGGGTCAAGACGTCCAAGCAAAAGCTAGCAGCCAAATCCCATAACAGGGAAAATGAACAGTACACTTACCACATTGTCCACATCCTGCTCAGCCTCACTGTCACTGTCGCTCTCCTCGTGTTCTGAGTCATGTGTTCGTAAAACGAGTCGTAGCAACTCGGAGGCGGTGTATGGATTGACTGGGATCTCAGTCAGGGGGCACTTGAACTCTTTATAATCTTCAGAGATCTCGTCCTGAATCAATGTCTGAAGTAGGACCTGCAGGATGCGCTGAAGGCCTGAAAAACCCTCGGCCCCGCTGCACAGTCCCTTCATGAAGAACTCTGAAAGGGAGAAATGTGTTCAATTAATACCCTTAAAGCTACATGTAGGCAAGGATGCAGGATTTACAGGAGGAATACCCCCAGAAAGAAACTTCAACCTATTTCCCTATCCACATTTTCTTACCTGGTGTAATTAATTCAGGATCGTCAGGCATGAGTAGCGACTTATAACAGCTGATGAATTCAGTGACCAACGCCACGTCACCAAAACATTCATTTGGTAGACCGTCTGGCGTTGACACTAGGATTGGCGGTGGGAGTGGTTTCAGGTCGAGCTGAGTGTCTTCATACCGCTGGAAAAGATTACATCACCTACATCACCAAACTATCATCTAACTTCTCTAAGAAAGTTCCAACAATGAAAAGTTACTTCTCACCCAACCCATCTTGTCCAAACAAGGCAATCGACTGCGTCTTTAGCCTTGTCCGAATCATGACATCTTCTGCGTTAATGCATAAATTATAGGCCCTAAATGAATCTGACCCCTGCTTGACCCAGACTCTGAGCCAATCAGAACTCATGAAGCAAATTGCCGTTCGGCACTTTCTCTTCTCTTCCTGCACACATTTGTAACACTGATTTTGATTGGCACGTCGATTAGCCTTCGCACGCCGATGATTGGCTGAGGCTCTAACCGCCTCAGAAGCGGGAAATGTGATGGATTCAAACCAGGCTAGATGGGCGTCAGGCCAGATAGACTGGTGAGAATCAGACGACCCAACCCAACTTCCAAGCCACCACAATCCCTCCCACCTACTTTGTTCTGAGCCATTCTAATCTTGCGGCGTTCCTCTTGTTGTTGTTTCTTTTGTTTTTGCAAATATGCTTCTCGTTCTTCTGGCGTCATCTTGCTCCTGAAAACCACAAAACGAAAAGTTGAAGGAGATGCCCCTCAGCCTCATGTGGCAGCCATCTTGGTGGAGCAATAGGTGTCTTCCTCTACCAAGCCTACATCCAGCACAGTTTCAGATCAGTTCCTTCAGCAGTTTTTCAGTCATCATTCAGAAACGACAAGTTATGGGACAGACAGAATGACATCATGCTTGACACACGAACCCGAGGTCGGGCAAACAAGAATTTGCAATGAAACTCTGCACAGAATATTCTATGAAAACAATGTTTTTTTGGTATAGGTTACTCACAGTTTCTTTTTCTCAGCAATTTTCTCGTATCTCATCATGATCTCCCCTTTCACGTCTTCAGGTAGATATTCTCGTTGTTTCGGCGTCAACTCTTTGGCAGCGGCGATTGCGTATTGAATCATGCGTGGACGATTGTTCTCCTTCAATGCTTTTTGTACTCTGAAAGAGACAAAAAGAAACTGACTTGGTTGATACACATGTGCATCAGGGTGGCATGGTGGAACTTACAATACCTCATGAGGTGGTGGGCTCAACCTTCAGTGTGCCAGTCAGTAATGTGCTGGAGAGGACAATCTCTCCTTACGGGCATTTATTTGACTTACTTGGCTACGATCCTTGGCATTCTTGGTGGTGTTGGGGCAACTTTTCTGGGTGATCTGGCCGGTGATCCCTTCATAGGCGATTTCTTCGCTGCTTTCAGCTGTTTTGAAAGTTCAAATAATGTCATCTGCTTCATGCCCTGAAAAACCATACATTCATTTCATTCAGTCCATTTGCAATTGGCAACAGGAAATTGGCTTTTCTCCTCAAATTTGATGACTATACATGTACAACAGATTAACGTGGATTGAGAGTAAGTTTGACAACAGGTGACTAGCAGTGAAGTGAAGCAGCTTTTTGGCCCTGCGATGAGAGGTACCTGACAATTTTTGAGCCCCTGTCAACCCTTCAGAACTAACCTTCTTTGCCTTGGCCACATCAGCCTTTTTACCAGATGCCTTTTTGACAGACGAGTCTTTTTTCAAGGAACTTTTCCTAGGTGTGAGTTCATTTTTCTTTCTTAACTTAGACGGAGTACTTTCATTTTTCTTTTGCACTTTCTGAGGCGATTTATTCACTCTCCCTGGACTTTCTTTGATCTTTTTAACAACTTTAGCCAATACAACGTCACTATCCGATGATGAACTATCACAGCTAGCATCTCGCTGACGCTTTTTCAGTTTCGCCAGCGATATATCCTCCTCATCGCTACTACAAGACTCAAGCCTCCTTTTCACATCTGCAAGTGCGACATCGTCGTCCGAACTATCATCATCACTGTCCAAACAAATCACATTTTGTTTCCTCGGCGACTTCTTTGCAAAAGATAGAGTCATTTGCCTTCGTGGAGATTTTGTAGTCTTCAGTGTACGTTTTGATGCTGATTTAGTGAGTTTACGTTTTTTGGCAGGTTGTTCCAATGACTTGCTGTTGGATTTCCGTTTCTTAAAAACCTCCTCCTCTGCTTTTTTACTCAGTTCAGAAATCTGGAAAGGAATAGTGGAAACTTTGAGCATGGCGGAGAAGTCAACAGGAACCTATAATCAATGAAATTAGAGTACCCGGGAAGTAAACACATGCCCTCATTGGTAGCAAATTCTGACGTTTAAAATTCGCTACCCCATGAACACAAATTTGACATAAATCTCGCTAACTAAAAATAACAGCTAACAATCATTCTCACCTTTTGTGGCGACACTTGGATGTCTGGGAACTTGCGAGGAATGTTGTACTTCTTGACCAAGACCTCGTCTACCAACCAAGGGCTCGTTGACTGTACGCCAAATCGGACAGCATTCGCTCGAATGAAAAGACGCATTAAATCCTTTGATGGAGGTCTTGTTATTCTCCTGTTGAATAAGAAATACATGCAGTTGAATAATTAACGCTTTGTATGCTGGGTCGCATTTGCCACCAACGTGACAAGGGAGCAAGTTCTTTTCCAAGTATTAAGCATGTTAAGCTAGATTTATGGAGAACACAGGGCTTTTGTGGGGTCGAAGCTTCCACTGGCTGTTCGAGGTCATGAGGTGTGACCGTAAACTAATGTGTTCTGTCAAAGCAAGAGTATTTTCATTCAGAAGTAGGAGAGCACTGGAAGCACTGTCAAGAGCTGCTCTGCCTACTGTAGAGGGGCTGGGGTGGGATTGGGGGCAGAGCATGATTGAAATACAGTTAATTACTTACTCAATGTCATTGGCGGGTATTCCACTGATGATTTTATCATCATGGTCCAATTTCATGGCATATTTATACGGAAGGAGCTGAAGAAGAACGTGCCCAAGTCAAAAGTTATGAATTACAGGACTATAATATGTACATATAGTTTGGATGTGCTCTGGGGGATATGCCCACTGTATGGAGGCAGCACCCCAGTGAAAAGATATCCTGCCAAACGCAATATGAAATGCAAAGGTTTGTGGAGGCCTTTCGAAATCATGAACTCAACTGAGCAGCACTTGGAAGTTCAGCAGGATAGTTTTCACAGGAAACATCAATATAAGGAAATAATACCTTTGGTCTATCTTTCCTGGGAGAGGCGACCTCCCCAGACCTGCTATCTTGACTTNTGAAGAAATGGCATACCCTCAAAAATATTTCTGGCAGAAACCCTGGCTTCCACTGGCTGTTCGAGGTCATGAGGTGTGACCGTAAACTAATGTGTTCTGTCAAAGTAAGAGTATTTTCATTCAGAAGTAGGAGAGCACTGGAAGCACTGTCAAGAGCTGCTCTGCCTACTGTAGAGGGGCTGGGGTGGGATTGGGGGCAGAGCATGATTGAAATACAGTTAATTACTTACTCAATGTCATTGGCGGGTATTCCACTGATGATTTTATCATCATGGTCCAATTTCATGGCATATTTATACGGAAGGAGCTGAAGAAGAACGTGCCCAAGTCAAAAGTTATGAATTACAGGACTATAATATGTACATATAGTTTGGATGTGCTCTGGGGGATATGCCCACTGTATGGAGGCAGCACCCCAGTGAAAAGATATCCTGCCAAACGCAATATGAAATGCAAAGGTTTGTGGAGGCCTTTCGAAATCATGAACTCAACTGAGCAGCACTTGGAAGTTCAGCAGGATAGTTTTCACAGGAAACATCAATATAAGGAAATAATACCTTTGGTCTATCTTTCCTGGGAGAGGCGACCTCCCCAGACCTGCTATCTTGACTTTTATTTTCCTTATCACTGGATGGAGAGTTACAGTTGTTGACAGATGCAGACTGAAAGACAGTGATAGAATTGTATACATAAAATGGTCTTGAAAAATTTTTTTAGTTTTCCTGCCATTCTAGAAAAGCTTTGAAATCTTAACTGCAATCACTTTGTAATGACTACTGTTTGCCAGGCTGACCTCACTTTTTACTATCATTTTATGCTTTTCCATGCCAAATATGAAGCAAAACCCCAATCAGCATCCAATGATCTCAGCCATACCTCAATCCCAGAGCGATCAATCTTGACAATTTTCCCAGTTATCCTGCAAAGAAAATGACCCATAAAAAGCAAGTTAATATGTACTAGGAACACAATTACTTGTACCTCCACCCCAAGCTAGACCTTCAACTTCTGCCTACACCTATATCTTCAAGGACTGTTCATGGGCCACCCCTTGACATAATGACTGCAACTAGAGGGTACCGTAACTTAGAACTTCATAATGGAACTTGTCAATATAGGCCATCTTTCAATATAGGCCATCTAAGTTTGACCAGCACACTTACTCTTTTCCATGTGCACGGACTTTGAGTTTGACAGGCTCCCCCACCATGAACGCTTGATGAAGGGCTGTCCATGTTTTTATCACAAGTTCCTCAAGTCTGTCTGTACCTTGAAGAGAATGGAATTCTGTTCAGAAAAAAATTCTCGGCATACCTATATGAAATACATAGACATGACCTGAAATCGCTACAATACGTAGCTATTTACCTCTTCCTAATCCAGCAGCTCAAAGACCATAGCAATTTAAGATGACATGCTCAGTAAAAAATCACAGGAGATTACTGTCATAATGTCAGGGTAGGCACTTACTGTGATGCACGAATTCAAGTACTGGCTTTTCACAATACTTCGGGAACTGCTCCTTGATCTGTTTGAAGACATCTTGTTCTGATTTCCATGCTTCAACATGAGTCAGCTTGATTTGGCCGGTACACTGACAGGTCCATACTGGTTCTTTGTAAAGAGCACAGCGTTTGTCATACTCTCTGATATGAGGTTAAGGAGATCAATATCAAAGATGGGGTACTAACACAACTTTAGAAGATACAGGGCCTAGGGGCCTACACCAATGTTAAATAATCGCTTATTGCAAGTTGTACAGCTAGGCCTAGGCCTACTTCCCCAATAGGAGCAGTCAGCCGCCCATATTGCTAACAGATGGCAGCACAGTCTTAGCGGACCAAATGTACAGGAAATCTATTATGATCGCTGCTCGATCGATAATGACTGGGTCCGCTAGATGCATTGAATTGGGCCCTAGTGACACCTAGTGGTCAACTCGCTGACAGCTCCTATTGGCAATTCCAGACCCAGCCTCGGCTCGGTAAACCTCACTTCACTTCTTCAATTAATAATAAACAAGAAGTCAATCTCCAGAATTCACGAATTTTCGACCCCAACCGGGGTCACTTCTTCAATTAATTGATAATAACAAGTAGAGGCCTACGGAAAAAATGCTGGCCTAAATCAATCCCGGCATTTATTGGTAACTTGGTTGCCCAGCATCAAACATGTGACGTGTCAAACATGCGAATGACACTATAGGCCTATGACAGGCAGGCCAGACAAGAAAATAGTCGGCACGCAAACAATTAGGGTTGTGCAGTAGAGCAAAAGATGGATGCTATCTGTCAAACACACTGTCACTGATGGCATGACGGACGAAGCAACACTGAAAAAACTAAAAAGCAAGGGAAGGGCCAAAATCACATTTTTTTGGCATTGCCATTGCGCCGTTGCATTGCGCATGCGGGTGCTAGGCCTAGGCCTAGTAGGCCTAGCCTAGGCCCTACCACACCACCACGGAGAGAAAGAAGGGAAACAACTGGAAATTTGCAATTATTTTGAAAGATAACGAAACCAGTGGGAATGTATTCTCCAAAACTATGTTCAGAGGACCTATTTCGACAAGTGCAGATCAGCTGTCAATAGTGTCATGATGGCATGCATTTCATGCATTTCTCATCGATCACGGCCGCCATGTTGTTGGCTTCACACAAGAACAGAATGAATGTTGGAAAGGATACCCCTTCGATACGAACTGTTCTTTCGTATGTTGGATAGTGTAAACCTTATCAGTCTTTCCTATATCAATTGAAGATTTCTCTGGTTGGAAAATTTTGGTTCCTAGAAGCGGCATATTGCCAAAATCTTGGAAATAATCGGAGAAATTCTTGACGTTCAAATATGGCGGGAATACCCATTCGACCCGGCAGTGGTTGTTGTCACGTGACACCAGTTTCGCAATCTGAAGAGGCCGCCACCATCGGTCCTCGGCTAAGACCTCTGAAAAGGGCTGGAATCCAGCACAAGATTCTTGTGCTCATCGATCTTACACGTTATTTGATAAAGTAATCAAACCGAAAATTAGAATTTGTTCCAATATTTGCAAAAATACTATATTTTAACATTCTGTTGGCGAATAAATGTTTTATTAACGAATAAAGTACGAACTCTTTCGAATCCCTACGCAATTGATTGTGCGACGGTCAAAAATTCATCCGCCGTCAGCAATGCATTTTGCACTGTGCAAAAGTAGTACCGGTCTAGCCCTTTCCAGAGTTTAATGTGGCATTCAACAAACTCTGGTACGAGATTGCTAGTTTGGTTCCAGAACCCACCGCCAGGGCCTCGCTTGAAGTGAAAAGGCTCCGGGGAGACCCAAGTGAGTAAACGAACACACCTAGGCCTAGTAATGAAACGACCGAACCCGTGTAGCGAAACGACCGTAAACCGGATTCCAGCCATCTGGCCATGCCAGCACATGTCCAGGAAACATGGGAAATGATGCATGGCGCTAATTTCAAAAACGTTCTAACCATGTCAACCTACATGACCTATCATGCCTATTGATCTGTTTATATAAGCTGAATAATAAATGAGAACTCGGCGTCGACCACAGTTTCCCTCTTAACCAAGAAAATGTCAGAGAATTGAAGCGTTTTTCACTTCAGCCAAAGATCAGCCACCCACCCACCCACCCACCCAGTCAGTGCCAGTGCCAGTGGATCGAGTGAGTCCCAGAGATCATGGAGATCCGTCCATGTCCACGACACGTGCACACTAGCCTATACTATCAATGTAGGCCTAGGCCCTACACCACACTGAATGCTTTGACTGTCTGCACTAGGCCTACTGTCCATTACCACAACACAGGCTGACAAGTGACATTCATTAGTGACAACATAGGCCTACCGTACTACATTACATAGGCTACGCGAAGCTGAGCAGACTGATCCCAACAACCATGCAACCTCATGACCTAGGCCCTAGGCCTAGGCCTACCTGACAACAGACAGACAGAGCAGAGCTGAGCTGAGACTGAGAGCAGGCAATAGGCCTAGGCCTAGAGGCATGCATGCATCTGTGCATGGCACCGCAGGGCCATAGGCCTAGACTTAGACTACGCCTAGCCTAGTAGGCTAGGCTAACAGTTTTCATTGGACTTTTTCTTCTGACACTCGCACTTTCAGTTGCACTGACTCGCGACTGTCGAATGCCCTTTTTTCTCTTCAGCTAGCTAGGCCAATAAAACACGTTTCACTAGCTAGGCTACCCTATTAGCCTATTCACAATATGGGTGTTCATAATCTGTGGAAAATCCTTGAACCTGTTCAAGAACCAGTAAAACTGGCTTCCCTCCGGGGTCAGACTCTGGCAGTTGATCTTAGTGTCTGGATATGTGATGCACAAGGAGTCAAACAGATGCAAGGAGTGGTAGCGAAACCACATTTAAGGTATCTAAAGTCACACCAATGACATTCAGCATGTTCAGCAGAATTATTTTTCCTTCATAGCAACAGATTCTGTAAAACACAGGTCATAAATAGTAAAAAAAACACTTGACATGTAATTCACTCAATGTTTCTTCATTTCCAAAAATTGAAGTATCAAAATTTTCATGATGAATAAAATCATTTCTCTTACAGGAACCTTTTCTTTCGTGTTTCGCATCTACTGCAACTTGGTGTCAATTTGATCTTTGTGGTTGATGGTGAAGCACCTGAACTCAAGTGGGAGGCAATGATGATGAGGCAGCAAGCAAGGTATGTGTTGGGCCACTGGGAAAGGTCCTAGATTTTCCTTTTTGAGAAGTGTTTTCCTAATGTATTCTCAATTTACTACCAGCTGTTTTTAAATCTGTGACATTTTTTGCAGATTTGGATATTGTGGGCCCAAGGGTAGCAAACCTGCTAAAAAACCCGGAAGATCACACTTTAGAAGGTTAATCAACGAGTGTTGCCAGATGTTGGATTACCTTGGTGTACCATATGTTCAGAGTGTTGGCGAAGCTGAAGCATTTTGTGCTCTGCTGAATAAACTTGGGGTATGTATGCTGAAGGCTTGGACAGTCGCTCAGCTAACATGGCTAATGTGACTAGAAAACTTGCTGGATATCTAATAGGGACCAGACAGTGTCAGCCGTTTTCTGTACCGGTAATACAAAAAGAAAGTATGACCCTCAAGTATACTACCTCTTCAAAACTCATAACTTTTCCTACATGTATCTCAGTTTGCAGACAGTGTGGTCACACAAGACGGAGACGCTTTCCTTTATGGTGCTACAAAGGTTTACAAGAATTTTACTATCAGTGGAAAGGTATGTGACTGTAGTTCAAGATCAGTGGAAAGGAATAGTGTGACTGTAGATGTCCACAATGAGCAATCTATGAAGTTTTCCACTGTACTTACATTATATGTGGCAATCCCTGTAAAGGCGTTCATTTCAATACTTTAAAATTTTCTTGTCCGTCCCTTATATACTGGGTAGAACACAGTATCCAAACTGCTTATTTAAATTTTCATTCCAGGATGCACAGATTGAGAGCTACAGCATTGAACAGGTCAACGCCAAACTGCACCTGAATCGTGACAAGCTTGTTGCTTTAGGCCTCCTTCTTGGCTGTGATTATGTCCCAAAGGGTGTCCCCGGCGTAGGCAAGGAGACAGCCATGAAATTCATGATGGCGTACAGCGACTCGGAAACCAGTATACTTGACAGGTGAGGCCTATGACATGATGACAGGTCCATCATTTTATCTATGAACTTCTCAGAAAGGTGAACTTGAGTGCCATGACAGAGAGGACCTAAACAAGGATTCCTGAAGTGGTAGCCGTCAGAATGAATAAGGTCAATTTCTTTCTATAGGTTTCGTCAATGGAGGGCGAATCCCTCGTCCCAGTCTAACTCACCGTTGGAAATGAAGCTGAAAGCAAAATCGCTTGAAGTGAAGGAGTTCCCATTCGAAAAAGTGATTGATGAATTCATGATTGTCAAGGATAAATGTCCGAAGAAGTCTTTGACTTGGAAAAAGCCTCAGATTGACAAGCTCTATGTAAGTATTGTAACTATACTGCTGAGTTCAGAACAATTCCAAGAACTCATCGACAGATCTTCATGCGTCCTGGATCTCACTTTGATCATGGAAATTGTTTACTTTTGAAGTCTTGTCTTCAAATGAATTAATACTTTCAGGAATTCAATGAGAAGATGGAATGGCCCGCCTCGTACACTAATGAGAAGATTATTCCTCTGCTCACACTGCATGATATGAGGACAAGTGTCAAGAATCCACAGCATCAACCAGAGCCAAAGCCACTTCGGTAGGTTTTCCTAAGGGCACTGCTCCTTGTTCAAGTTTTCTTGCATGGGTTGGCTCTCTACGTGCAACTCAACTAACGGACACAATGGGCAACTTTTCTCATCAGTCTTAACAGAAGCCACTAGGAAACCAATAATGGGTGGTAACTTAATACCTGTTGAGAACCAACTCACATGAAAAATCGCCTTAATTCGTATTACTATTCAGTTACTACTGGTACATGTATTCAGGGTTCGTACAGGTCCTTGAAAACCTTGAAAAGTACTTGAAAAAAAAGTGACCTTGAAAAGCTATGGAAAAGTACTTAAAAAATAGAATAGCTGTAAAAATTCCTGGAAAAGTCCTTGAAAAATAAAAAGACATGCACCTTTGACATGCACGTTTGAGGTTTTGTTTTCTTGTGGCCTGTTTTCCGCTAGAGACGTTCTATTTTGATATGAAAATTTGTGTATTTCTCCCTTGCTTTTCAAGAATAAAGTCCTTGAAAAATCTCCAAATCATCCTTGAAAAGTCCTTGAAAAGTACTTGAAAAAAAATAGGGCCCAGGTGTACTAACCATGGTATTGTGACAAGAACATCTAATATGCGATTTTACCCCACATGATATCATAGTAGTGAATTGAGAGCCACTTTCATTTCTGCGTAGACGCTGATTGTAACAGATTGGTTGTACTGAGCTATTCGTTTCAAAGTTGTCACATTACATTTTCAGCATTGCAAAAGGTCGAGTTCGACAGTTTGTTCCATGTTTTGAGGTGCAATGGGAAAGATTAGGTAATTATTGAGTCAAGTCATTCCTTGAAGGATGCTCTTGGAGGTCAATTGAAACGTGACAATAAAAGAGGTTTAATCATCCATACAGCAGTATACAGTCATCTCCTGTGGTAATTGTACGTAAGATCACATACAAAGCGATCAATTTAAGTTCTTGTTTTCCCCTTTCAGAGTGTGATGCAGATCTTGAGAACCCTCCAGAATTCTACACAACATTTGAAGAAAAGGAAATGTTCACTGATTGCTACCCTCATTTGGTGTCAGCTTTTGAAGAAGAGATGAGAAGACCAATGAAGGGAGAGAAAAAGAAACGAAATGCAAAGAAAAAATGTTCAGATGACAAAAATTCTGTCGAAGTAATAACAGATGATATGGTTGATGACCTGAAAATGGCCAATTTGTCCATTAAGGATTCAGCAAGTGGCCAAGGCGAGGCTGCATCTCCTGAAAAAGGGTCTGAAAAGGGATCAGTGGACTTCAGATCGCAGGGTCACAGACAGCCACTGGTCTGGGCATCTTTTGGCAACACTGGATTGTCACGTTTAAGCAGCAAGACATGCAGTGACACTGACTCAGACATGTCTGAAGATTGTCAGGCAAATGATGATGAACCAGCTGACCTCATGACTCGTCTACGAAGGCTTCGGCTACAATCCACCGTTACAGACACTCAGAAACCGCAGACAGAAACGGAACAAACAACGCAGACACAATCAGTGAGGGCCTTTGATGATTCCAATGAGTTCAAGGATGATGCTTGTACTTCACAAGAAAAACCCTTCGCTGTGCAACATCAAACAAGTGTGAGCAGTTCTCCAGGGATAGATTGGACAGGCAGGAAAGGAGACTGGCAGAATGACTCCGATTACAGTGTTAATGATTCATCACTCATCCTGGCAAGTGATGGCCTTCAGAGAGAAAAGCATGGGATAAAATCTGATATTAGTTATGGAAGTGTGACAGATTCATTTCTTACTGGAGGCATCAAATTGCTTGATGCACTACCTGACCTTGACCAGCAAACTGTTGAAAGTCTCTGCGAGTCATATGAGCCCAAGTTTCATGAACGGAGTGTAAATTTCAAAGAAAGATCTTGCCGCAGCTTTGAAGGTTATGAGGGTTGTGGAGATTTGTCACTTCTTTCAGACTCGCAACTGTATCAAGATCCAATGGATGTTGTAGGTTCTACCGGTAACTTGTTCCAGAGTAAGACTTTGAATGGGGAGTGGAGCTCAGGAACTGTGGACATGAAAACGCCCCGTGATTCTTTCCAAGGGCTAGTGTGTGAGGAATCTTTGCCAAAGGGAACTGTAGAGCCAAGGCTTCAAGTCAGTTGTGAAAATGATTGTTTTAAACTAGACCTGGTGTCCAGGTCAAGTGCTCAGGTGTCAACATTCCATACTCATGATGTGATCATAAAGAGGAGTCACGACAATTCGGTGACACATCAGGTCATTGAACAGGACTTAGTTACTCCTCAGGGCACCAAACAAAACACAGTGACTCCTCAGGCCATCGAACAGAACTTAGTGACTCCTCAGGTGATCAAACAGGACACAGTGACTCCTGAGGTCATCAAACAAAAACCAATGACTCCTCATGTCATCAAACAAGACTCAGTGACTCTTCAGGTCATCAAACAGGACTTGGTGACTCCTCAGGTCATCAAACAGGACTCAGTGACTCCTCAGGTCATCAAACAGGACACAGTGACTCCTCAGGTCTTCGAACAGGAGCGAATCGTTGACAGTAAAAAAGGTCCAGAGGTGAGGAATCCGAGTTCCTCTCCTCAACAAAACAGTGACGCTCCAGGGCAAGTGATTACTCCATTTGTGTCAGGTGTCAGATCCTGTGTGAATGAAGATAAAGTCACGGACAACTGTGGATCCTTGTCTGGTGTTTGTGGTGATTCTCTGGGATGGGTGAGTCCTCCCTGTGTGGAGGATGATCAAGTTTCTGGTCATGAGTGCCTGTCCCACAACAATACTGCTGGATCAGATAATCATCTGCTGATGAGAGGCAGCCATGATCTGCAGATAGCCGGTCATAATCAAGAGGATGATTTGATGTTCGATACATCTGTTGTCAGCTGTGCACCAGTTTGTGATACAACTCCAGATGAAATTTCCCATGAGCTTGACGGTGCCGAGATGGCGGACATGCAGAAAACTTGTCCTATGGATGGGGAAATCGGTGCTACTGGANTGATTATTTGTATGTATGTTGTGGGTGAGCAGAGGATCAAGATCCCTTTCGAAAATGGCCTCCATCTTGAAATCAGATTCGTTGATTTCAGGGAATGTCGTTACTTCATCAGTTCGATTAAATTTCGTATACATGTTGAGGGAAAACCAACTTAACAAACGTGCAGGGGCATATGCCACACTTTGTGTTGCTCTTGTTTTGAAAAACTTGCGTACAATGATCATTTACAATACGTATATAACAGACAAAGTACGGTATATGCGCATATAACAGACAAAGTACGGTGTATGCATATAACAGACAAAGTATGGTATATGCGTATAACAGACTTCGCATATAACGGACAAAAATCTCAGGTCCCAATTAGTACGTTATATGCGAGGTTTACTGTACTTTCACTTCACAAACACGTTTTTTTTGCAAGTTTCAATATTTTGAATTTCAGAGAAGAAAAAGAAGAGGAAGAAGGCAGTACCTGCTTTGAAACTGGGTCTCGAAGAAGATGAAAAGAGTGAGAGAGCATGACTCTGCAAAAGGCAAAATAAGAGAAATCCCTGACGAGTTTTTAATGAACATTCTGAAAGAATGAAACCCTTTGAAGGAACATTGTTTTGACATTTTAATGGTGATTGAAATGAGAAGCTTTTCTTCAGCTCATTCCAGTTCATCTTGGTGAATTTTTTTAATACTAGTAATCTAAACATATGAATGTGTTATACAAATGTAATTCACATGTAGTCAACTGATTGGAGCCAGCGAGTAGAATTTTTTAACATAGACAATGATATGTATTGATTGTACCGGTAATTGGAATCATGTATCAGGATAGTACTTCACACAAAATCATAGATTTTAATAAATCGTTTTTATCCAATTCCCCAGTCTTGGCCCTGTCCACTCCAGTCCCACTGGACTGTCTTTCCCTTGGCATCCCAGACACATAAAACCTGTTGGGCGGTAGTTGGTGTCCCCCCTCCCCAACAGAGCTTGCACACCATCATCAGAACTGACTCCATAAAAAAACACAACTGCTTTCATCATGATAGAAAATCCTATATTTTCCATATAAGATACAAATGGTCATGGTTATTTGACCACAACAGTGGAATCCTGATGAAGGCACGTGACTATGTTGGCATGGCAGAAGGCTACAAGGCATAATAAATGGGACGGACACTACCATAGTCACTACACAGCAATCCTACATGGATTATATACCAATTATGAAAGAGACTGACAGGACCCCCCTCCATAACTTTCACTCGTCTTCACGGATATCGCACCCTGGTGCTCTGGTCTTTGTGGTGAAATTGTCAAGTCCAGGAGCCAATTGCCAGGCGGATGTTAGGCTTTCGTTAGATAGAAGTATACGGTATACGAAAATGCCTGTTAACAATGGCTTCACGGTCGTGAATCCTCGGGAAGCCTTTGTTAACAGGCGTTTTTGTATACCATATACTTCTATGTAACGGAAGCCTTAAGGATATAATACTTTGAACATGTCGCATTTATTTTGGCATCTGAAATCAAGATGCTTCTCAACTAACATGACTAAGGATGGGACAAAACCAATGCTGTGCCAAAAAGAGGTCCCACTACGATTGAAGTATGCCACCAGGTGTCGTTTTCCTGATTTTCACAACAATGTAAAACATAATGTATGGACGTTTGTTTGAATATTTACGTAATATGTGATGAAAAATAAATAACGATATTTACAATATGAACAAAATGAATAACAGACAAAAATATACATCTCTTCTTGTGTATACATAAAGTGATCCTAGCGAAACTAACTAAAATGGACGGTTCTCCATAACTGATTGAATCTACTGCAAGTCGTATGCTATGAAAGTTGAATTTGCTGCCTTGTAATGGAATGCCAGCGTCAAAGGGAGCAAAACTACTATGTTATGTTCCTATAAGGCTGGAGTATGAGTTGCTACACGTTTCAAATTGATTGTTGCCTGCTAGTTAATTGATGATTCATCGTTCGGCCATAAAACTGTATATCTATCCGAGCAATGTCTTTTTTAAACCAGAACCAGAAATTGTTTTTGTTCAATCCATAGAATAATAAATTGCTTTAACAGTGCTTGAAATTGTTCTCTATGAGACTATGCAGCATTAAAACATAGCTAGGACGGTACAGGGTCAAAAACACGTTTTCTATTTACTACAACTTCAGTACGAACAGACTAGATATCAGTAGGCTACAGAAATTTTACTTCTACAGGTACCATGTCCTTCAATGCCCACAGGTATTGCCATTGAAGGCACAGCTTTATTCAATCAAGCAATGCACTGCCAGGTTATATGAACATGTAATGCATGTACGTATGTGTGCATATACATGTACCGGTAGGCCAAAAAATCCCACTCATACATTATGTAGATACATTATCACAGTATAACAACAGTTTCCTAGAATAAATAATTGTCTAATAAATACCGGTATGATAAATGTCAATGTACGGTAGTTAAAAGATAAAGGCATGGGCGGGCCGCCACGAAACTCCGATAGCACTAACAGTGCCTAACAGAGAGGTATGCAATGGCTTTTACCATTACAGAATTTCTCTGTTAGGCCCTGTTTGTGCTATCGTAGTTTCGTGGCAGTCGCCCCTGGTGTTTACTATATAACAGCGATATAAAATCTAAATAGAATTCCATTTGTCCTTTCTATCCCTGGGCAAAGGAAAAGATAAAACTTCCTTTCAATTAAAATTTTTTGTAACATGTCATGATTGGAGTGGTTTTCGATATTATGTCATGGAATGCACATCCTATTATTTTACTGGTAGGGGTAATTAAAATACAACAGTGTAAAGTATGAAAAACAGGTTTTGTTCAATGGTTCCGTTTGGGATGCTTTGATTATAGGCACAATATGACACATTCGATTTGGCATCTTCAGTATAAACAGAAATCAATGGAGTAATAGATTTCTGGTATAAGTTAATATATTCCTGAGATTCATAGGTTTTGATTCTAACTGTAGCGCAAATCTCAAATGTGAAAACTATCATATATAAGACCTCTCAAAATACATGTATGCCTATCAGATAAATAGTGATTATCACTTTGTTCTGTCGTCTAACACTATACCATACAGCTCTGTTTCAATGCCTTGTACTGTTTGTCACTTCCATCCTATGAACTTCCAGGAAAGGAGCATGGATGATTCACCAAGTCTGTCCTCGATAGAGGACATCTTTAAGCCTTAGTTCCACCTATCCCAAATTGGTGGGTTTTTGAGACACGGGTCTTCCCCGTGCTTGAAAAAAAAACCGCCACCTGCTTATACCTATTTTCAGTACATTTCATTAGTTACTACACACGGCGAAAGAGGTCGTGCTTGGGGCTCAAATTTCGCGGGGTTTTTGGTTTATAACGCATGCGCAACATATCGCACCATCTGTCGCCAGGTGTGAAAACTACCGGTAGTAATTGCCAAGTTGCGCTTACACCAATCTAAAAGCCCGGGTGACACACGTGTCTGATGTAGCCCTGGCGAGCTCGGCGGGACTAATAAACACGGGGTTTCAAACACGGGTCTGTTAGACACAGCAAAAAAATAGGTGTACGCGCAAGAAACCTGGGGTTTTGGTGGGTTTGGGATAGGTGGAAGTACAGCTTTAGTCCTTCAGGAATAATTCCCGTGAGATTTCACCATCGCCCTTCTTCTTGTCCAGCCACTGCTGACATGGGAACGTCCAGCGTTTATTTGATGCCATGTTCACGACTTCCACCCTCTCAAGGAACCAGCCAGCGCCCCAGCCAGAGTTGTCATGCTCGATTTTCAACTTCGAAAGCTCACCTGTAACAATCAGACAAGTTCAGGTGAAAAACGCCTCAGAATCCAAATACAGGTAAAATGGCATTGCCAGGGTTTAAAAGAGTACTCATAATGGGGTCCAAGGGGTTAAAAACTTACCAAGATCAAGAGTTTCAATCTGGAATTTATCTGTCTGTCCTTTCTCAAACAGATCACGGAATTTTTGTTTGAGTGGCCGCTTCCCTGAGTCACCGTGTTCGCCGAACACTGTGATGGAGACATTAGCATCTGTACCAGCACCTTTGATGTCACCAGTGACGACGATGATCTCATATTTTACGGCAGCGAGCTCTGCAAAACAGGAAACACATGAATATGTACATTCCAAGTAACGGGATTTTGAAGATTGGGTGACGATTTGAGAAGTCGATAAGGAAGCAATGAATTTTCTCCCCTCGACACTTACGTCTGACAACATTCACTTTATTTTCCTCGACTTCCTTCACCTCCAGCTTCTTTGCGTACTTGTGGTCGATATCTTCGCATATCGTGATCCACTGTTGGCATTTGAATGTGTATCTGAGAGGTAAGATCAGAAATGAGGTGAGATTAAATGAGCCGCCATTTGACAACAAACTGGAGTACACACAACATGCACTTAATTAGTGCACTCAGTGAAGAAATACAGAGCCTTTGAAAAAGACTATGTAACTCTTTCAAGCACAGACATTTTTAGCGGAAGAAGGTTGTCCGAGTCAGTCGTGCAGTGAAAAATCGGCACCAGTCAACAAGACTTACTTATTTCCAAGATTTGTGTCCACGACCGTCACATCATGACAGTGCCACATGACGTCTCTACCTTCTGCATCATCCGGAATGGGACGATCCTCACGCTCTACAGCTCCCAGAATGCACTTCTTCAACTTCCCAAGATTCTTGCATGTCATCTTAAATGTGTCTGTCTGTCCCCTGGAAGGAAACAAAAAGGTTCGGTTTAACAAAATAACAGCATTGAAAGTGCTGAGACAGACTAACAGAATCCATTTCAAGAACCAAACTCATGACTATTCTTACCGTCGCAATATCTTGTTTTTGGCACTATTTTCCATAACAAATTCCTCTGAATTCCTCAATTCTCCTTGTAAGATAAGCCAGGCGTTATGTATCATTCCTGCCTGCTGCTTGTCCGAGGTGCTGATCACAATTTCATAGGCTGAAACACAGAAGAACGTCAAGATTGTCAACGTAATGAAATGAACTGCTTGATCTTTGTACAGCAAGTCGTTTAAGTTGAGAATAAACCAGAGATCTACGGTACCCACCACTGATAGAAGGCAGTACTTACTACTCTTTGAGCTCGCTGTCGGTTTCTTGGCATTGGTACACGTCAGTTCTCTACACGTCTGTCGGTCATCGTCAGACCTCGATAGCCACTTGTCACAAGGGAACATAAACTTCTTGTCTCTCTTACTGAGATCTTCCACTTCGATGTAGTTCAGGTGCCAGGCTGCACCAAGACCTGAAAGATCACAGATGATAAATACAGTGGACCCTTTCAATGAAGGACAACTTTGTTCTAACGCTAGTTAATAGATGGCGTACAAATCTTACATACCCTTATTGTCATGCCAAACTCTTATCTTGCTCAGCTCGCCCAATGAGAGGAGACTCTTGAAAGTGAACACATCTAATTGGTTGTTTTCGAAAGGTGACTTGAATGTCTCAGATTTGGCGAGGTGTAACTCGCCGGAGTCACCGTTCTCGCCAAATAGGACGACGTATACATTTGCATCTGTGCCGGCACCCCGGACATCACTGGTCTTGACGCTGACCTTGTAGTCTGTCTCTGAAAAAAGGGGGAGAACACATCAACGTTTTAATCATAATCATAACAGTAACGTGAAGACTCTATAGTGTTCCTACAGTCCCAAAGTACTTCACATTATTACCCCAGTCTCNGAAAACCCGTATGATATGTTATGTACCCTTGCTAGATGAGCCTACCAAAAAAATTTTGTGAAATTCCATTCAGTATTAAAGGCGTGATCGCAGTTTTTGTGTTTTGGCTTTTGGCCCCCTGGTGGCAAAGTGGAGAATCGGATTTGGCCGGTTTTTTCACGCGACACACCTTTGGCCCATGATACATCCCTCCACCAAATATGAATCCAAAATCTCCAGTCGTTCTTAAGTTATAGAGCGGAAGGGACTAGTAGCGGCGAGCGGCGAGCGGCGAGCGGCGAGCGGCGAGCACCGAGCGCCGAGCGGCGAGCGCCGAGCGGCAGAGGCGCACGGACGGCCGGTATTTTCAAGTCCCCCTCCGAGGGCTCCGGGGGACAAAAAGAGTACTCATAATGGGGTCCAAGGGGTTAAAAACTTACCAAGATCAAGAGTTTCAATCTGGAATTTATCTGTCTGTCCTTTCTCAAACAGGTCACGGAATTTTTGTTTGAGTGGCCGCTTCCCTGAGTCACCGTGTTCGCCAAACACTGTGATGGAGACATTAGCATCTGTACCAGCACCTTTGATGTCACCAGTGACGACGATGATCTCATATTTTACGGCAGCAAGCTCTGCAAACAGGAAACACATGAATATGTACATTCCAAGTAACGGGATTTTGAAGATTGGGTGACAATTTGAGAAGTCAATTGATAAGGAAGCAATGAATCTTCTCCCCTCAACACTTACGTCTGACAACATTCACTTTATTTTCCTCGACTTCCTTCACCTCCAACTTCTTTGCATACTTGTGGTCAATATCCTCGCAAATCGTGATCCACTGTTGGCATTTGAATGTGTATCTGAGAGGTAAGATCAGAAATGAGGTGAGATTGAATGGGGCACCATTTGACAACAAACTGGAGCACACACAACATGCACTTACTTAGTGCACTCAGTGAAGAAACACAGAGCCTTTGAAAAAGACTATGGGCCGTATTTTAGAACGTTCCTTAACATTAAGGTCCACCTTAAATCTATTGTCCTCGATGATTTTACAATAGACTTAAGGTCGACCCTAACGTTAAGGAACGTTCTAAAATACGACCTTAAGTAACTCTTTCAAGCACAGACATTTTTAGTGCAAGAAGGTTGTCCGAGTCAGTCGTGCAGTGAAAAATCGGCACCAGTCAACAAGACTTACTTATTTCCAAGATTTGTGTCCACGACCGTCACATCATGACAGTGCCACATGACGTCTCTACCCTCTGCGTCATCCGGAATGGGACGATCCTCACGCTCCACGGCTCCCAAAATGCACTTCTTCAACTTCCCAAGATTCTTGCATGTCATCTTAAATGTGTCTGTCTGTCCCCTGGAAGGAAACAGAAAAGTTCAGTTTCACAGGTTCCGAATTTTCGATGGCAAAGCGCAAGAAATTAAAGCATTGAAAGTGATGAGACAGAGTAATAGAATCTACTTCAAGAACCAAACTCACGACTATACTTACCGTCGCAATATCTTGTTTTTGGCACTGTTTTCCATGACAAATTCCTCCGAATTCCTCAATTCTCCTTGTAAGATAAGCCAGGCATTGTGTATCATTCCTGCCTGCTGCTTGTCAGAGGTGCTGATCACAATTTCATAGGCTGAAACACAGAAGAACGTCAAGATTGTCAACGTAATGAAATGAACTGCTTGATCTTTGTACAGCAAGTCATTTAAGTTGAGAATAAACCCGAGATCTACCCACCAATGATAGAAGGCAGTACTTACTACTCTTTGAGCTCGCTGTCGGTTTCTTGGCATTGGTACACGTCAGTTCTCTACACGTCTGTCGGTCATCATCAGACCTCGATAGCCACTTGTCACAAGGGAACATAAACTTCTTGTCTCGCTTACTGAGATCTTCCACTTCGATGTAGTTCAGGTGCCAGGCTGCACCAAGACCTGAAAGATCACAGATGATAAATACAGTGGACCCTTTCAATGAAGGACAACTTTGTTCTAACGCTAGTTAATAGATGGCGTACAAATCTTACATACCCTTATTGTCATGCCAAACTCTTATCTTGCTCAGCTCGCCCAATGAGAGGAGACTCTTGAAAGTGAACACATCTAATTGGTTGTTTTCGAAAGGTGACTTGAATGTCTCAGATTTGGCGAGGTGTAACTCGCCGGAGTCACCGTTCTCGCCAAATAGGACGACGTATACATTTGCATCTGTGCCGGCACCCCGGACATCACTGGTCTTGACGCTGACCTTGTAGTCTGTCTCTGAAAAAAGGGGGAGAACACATCAACGTTTTAATCATAATCATAACAGTAACGTGAAGACTCTATAGTGTTCCTACAGTCCCAAAGTACTTCACATTATTACCCCAGTCTCCAGAAACTGTCATGGGTAGGCCAACTCATGCAAGATGTTCAAGAATCACGACAGTAAATTTTACTCACTCTTAACCTGTTCCACGCCTCTGATCATCGCCGGGATATCTCTCACCAACACATTATCCTCTTTATTCTTACTAAACCACTTGTTGCAGTTGAAGACGGTCAGATCTCCGGTGTTCATATTACGTAGCGTTGCCTTCTCAAGAAACCAATCTGGCCGACTACCCTTCCCATTGTGACCAATTCTGATCTTCTTCAACGGGGCAATGTCGTCAATTTCAAGCTAGAAGCAGATGTTATTTCGTTTTAGCAAAATAATTCAAATAAAAAACTTTTCTATCAAGACTGGAACACTTTTTTCCATCTAGAAACCTACCTTAATGAGATCTGTTTTCCCTCGTTCAAACCTGTGTTCACCTTTGTCAACATTGATCTCACCACTTGTTCCATTCATTCCGAAAACAGTGATGGTAATTTGAGCGTCCGTCCCAGATCCATGCACATCACCCGTGATGACGGTCAGCTCATAGGGGATCTCTGCAAAAACAAGTAAAATCTTGTAATATTCACAGAAATGTTGGCCACTTTTTCAACTTTTCAAACAGATTTTTACCGATAGGGGCCAGATTCAGTTGTTGCGGGTAGTTGAAGGTCATTAATGTGGGCGATGCCCCCTTTTTTTACGAGCAGTCATCACAAAATGGATATGAGAACTTGTCCTGATCAACCGAAGAGGCTATCTGCGAAAGTGTGATTCTGAATTGGGATTATCAGCTGAATCCACTTTATTCGAACTCTAATGGACCAGCCTCAAAGAGCATAGGCTTAAACCAAAACAGAACCGCCTCTATCACAGGAACAAGAATACAGACTCAAAACACTTCCTTCCGATACATTTAAAAAGAACTCAAGATCAGGGAGGCACGGTCAATTCTGGTAATGGCATTATTCTGTACTATCAAGCACACAGTAATGTCGAGTTTGGCTGGTATTCCAGTCAACCATACGCCCCCCGATTTTGATACTGTACAACAGCAAAAACACTTCTACTTTACACATATGAGAAGCATGTAAATTCAGCAAATTTCAGGTTTGCTGCACCAAGCAACGATGATATACATGTAGATTACTGAACACTTAAAACACTTCTCTAATGCACAATCATGTAGATGTACATTTCGTTTTCTGATCTTTGTCTTGGGTATGAATTCTCAGGGCAATGCCAACAATAAAAGCATCAGAAACATTTGAAACAATTATATAGTGACATTGAATACTAAAACTGTACCACTTAAAAATGTTAAGATAAACTAACAAATGGAACCAACCCCTGAATTTCAATCTCTCTGAAAAGAAGGCAATAAAATGAGATGTAAAAAACTTCCCTTTCCTCAGAAATCAAATCAAACTGCAGAAATTTCTCCAGTTTTATAAGTTAACACATGAAAATTGTTAAATAAACAGTGTGGCTGTTGGCCAAACAATTCAGGAAGCATGAAATGTGAAATGCAAGCAAAGTTTGAATGTGTGATGTCAAGATAATACTGAAGTACATGTACTATAATCATTCTAGGTCTACGTGTACGAGATGTCATGCCAGAAAATTCTGTGACAGAACCGAAGATAAAAACCATGTGGATATTGGCCATCAACCGAGGAAGCACGAAATGTGGAATGCATGTTTGAACCTGTGTGTCTAAAATCTACTGAAGTATACTCATACTTGGTTTGTATGTTGTCATCGTGCTTTCTCCATCTTCCACAGCAAACACTCTTGTCGTCTTCCCGTCACCCTTGTCCCTGGCCAACCAAGCGTGACAGTTGAAGAAGTAATGCTTTCCCTTTGTAGGCATGTCTATTTCAACCTCCTTCAGGAACCAGCCGCTACCGGGCGTGACGCCATCGTGACCAATCTGTGAAGGAAATTGACAACCTTTATAGTAGACGTCAGACAGACTGTGTCATTGTCTTCAATTTCAATATCACCAAAAATAGAGAAGCAACTGATTATAAATTTTTGATATCACTCACCTCAATTTTCTTTACAACCTCTACATCCACAGCCTCCAATGAGAATGTATCAACGGAAGATGGTTCAAAACGCTTCTTCTGTGCGAGTTCCAAAAATAATCTACCAGTGTGTTTCTTCTTTGGTCCAATGATACGGATCCATACATTGCTATCGGTGCCGCAATCCTGACCCTCGCCAGTGTGGACTTTGACAGTGTAAGGCACGGCTAAAAGCAGGAATGTCGTGTTTTAGGTCCGTGTTTTTAAAACATCAAACCAATAGAGTCAAAGGGCATTTTCACAGCATGACTAACACATTATCAACTTACTTGGTCCCTCGGGCATTTCCTCAATGCTTGAGAACTTCTTAGAGAGTTTAGGACTCTTCATAAATGGTTCACCACTTCTGAATGAATCAAGACTTGTCACGGAGCCAATCTTTGTTGAATGTAGCGTGCTGGTGCTGGACATGTCACCCTCATATCCCTGGAACAACAGATTTATCCCACATCTAAACCAGACTCCAATAAGGCAAAGGTATGTGAGAAACAAACCAAGAATACAGTGGTGATCAAAAGGAAGAAAGCATACAGAGATGGCAAGGTTTATGCCAATTAGAAAGCGCTTGAATACACATTGTTCACCGACTCTTCAGGGGTCTCTCCAAGTGAGAGTTCTCTTACACCAGTATGCTCTCTATGGGTAACTCAACCATAGACAACTATGGGCAGTCATGTGTCAATGGCCTCAGCATCAGGAAACCAGTAACGGTAAATTGCCCATTGAGAGCCAACTCGCAAGAAAACTCATGTGAAGGAGCGCCATTTGACAAATCAAACAGCTGTCGACTACACGCTCTTACCTTGACATAAACAGACCTCTCAATCTTCCCATCATCCTTATTTTTGGCCAGCCACCTCTCACAGTGAAACACTGACGTCTCACGTTCCTTCATATCATGAACTTCCACGCGATCCAAAAACCAGGACGGATTCAACATTGAGTTGTCATGTCGGATCTTGACCTTGTAGAGTTTGCCAAGATCAACAGCTTCGAATTTGAACTTGTCCATTTGGTTTCTTTCAAATTTATCCATGTGAGTTTCCGATTTCAAGAGCTTTCTTTCGCCCGAATCACCCTTGTCCCCGAATAAGGTCAAGAAGACATTTGCGTCTGTTCCACCGCCCTTGACATCACCGGTGTACACTTCAACCTCATAAGTCTTGACTGAAAAATTGAAGGCATTCCATAGCACCAATTAAATAACTAGAGAACAAACCCACAGCATCAATTCAACAACAAAAGGATATCCCTCAAAACAAATTTGACAGATTCAATTCAACTCACCTGCTAGCGAGTCTTTCCTGTTCACCTCCTTCTTGCGCACAGTGCCGTCTTTCTTCGTTGTTTCTTCAACAATCGACTGAGCGACCAGCTCCCTAGCTATGGCGCCGTCCTCTTCACTACGCGCCAACCAGCGGCCACATGGGAAGGTGTAAATCATAGCTCCCTAAAGAATGAGGAAAAGTAATCATTTTCACTCCTGAATAGCTTGTAGTTTGAAATGTAAATCGCTTTTACACACTGTGTAAATATGATGAGACTGGAACGCTCTTAAGATTGGGACACCGCATTACAGGACATCGGAACATTGCAAATACAGAGTCTATGATGTAACATTCAAAGTATTAGTTAATCAACAGCGAAAGGGTGAAAATAACAACAAACATGGCGGCCTGGATAATCCTAACCAAGAGTGAAACAGAGAATGAAACACATTTCACACATACACTGTGAATGTTTTGCAGGTTCTCATTTTCTGGTTGGTAAGAGATTGTGAGTGAAGTTGCACACATGTTGCATTCACACAGATCGACTATTCTGCAGTGAGGGTACCCATGTAGCAAGTTCATGGCGTTTCATGTTCATGAAACACCAAACAAAAATTCATGCTTATTCCACTGGCGTATACGATTCAAAGCACTGTAACAGGTGGTATAGCCATCAGCAGTCACAGTTCAGCCCTGGCTCAGCAACCAAATGTGACACCTTTTGGCCATCGTCAGCCTTGAAATTATGCATACTGTTTTAAGCAGAGTTTATTCAGTTAAAGGTTAATGAGAGGCAAGTGCCTGAGTTCCAGTGAAATGCACCTGCACCTTTGTGCCTTTTGCCAGATTCAAGACAAATCTTAGCTGACCATATCGAGAAAAGGTCGTATTCATCACACACAAAGCTGGGGATTATGCAATTTGGGGATTTGGAGCATGCAGTTAAATCAATACACCAGGAAATGTGATATCGGGGGGTAACAAAAGCAAACTGGGGTTATAAAATGAAAATATAATCCTCATATTTCTCATACCTCATTCGCACGGTCCTATAAAACCAAAGAGACATTATAAAATGTTTTGAAATGATACCAGGCAGGCTTACAACAACAAAAGGACAAGGGGTTACGGATTTACAATGAAATACAGCAAAATTTACTTATGAACACAAGAATTTCCAAATAAAAAGAAAAAAACTGCGACAAAAATTGAAAAAAAATCACCTTTACTTCCAAACAAGACTGAAACAAAACCAACAAATCCACAAAACAGGGTTGGTCTATTCATTTTATTTTAATCAATAATATCTATCATCCACACTTACCGATCCTTTTGCTTTAAGCTTCTTCAGCTCCACTTTATCCAGATGCCATCCGGATGCAAAACCGCTATCGTCATGACCGATACGGATTTTCTCAATTGGCTCACCGACGTCTTCCAACTGAAAAAAGAAACCAATGAGGTCAGACGTGATTCTGACACAAGTAAGGACAAACTACACTCCAAAAGTTCTCCTTTTGTTGTACACAAATTTATCACAAAGGTGCTGCTCCATGGTAGAGTGTTCTTGAATACAAAATTTGCCAAAAACTGCATACTTACCTCAAGAATAAACTTATCAACACTCCCTTTTTTGAAACATTTCTTCCTTTCCTGCTTGCTGACACAGAGTGACTTCTGCTGTGTAACCGTTTCTTTACCGTAGACCACGATATAGACGTCAGCATCCGTTGACCCACCAGACATGTTGCTGGTGTAGGTGACAATCTCATACGGCACACCTGGGGAAAAATAGGTAAAGAAGATTCAGATTATCCAAAGATAAATCATAACTTGGTGTTGATAACTGCCCACCCTAGGCACATGGTCAAAGACATTTTTTGGGGTCAAGGACATTTCTCAAGGTCGAGGACATATCTCAAGGTCAAAGCAATCAGGCATCACTTACATGGAATATACTCCTCTGTGGCCATCTCTTGTGGCAACAATTCACGCTCCAACAGGCCATCATCAATACCCTTGCCAAGCCAGCGCCCGCATGGGAACAACCAACGCCGACCCAAAGATGGACAGTCAATTTCTACTTTGTCGAGGTACCAGGCAGCGCCACCACCAGCACCGTCATGGCCGACACTGAAAGAGGACAAACATGTGTAAAATACAGCCAATTTTAATCATGTTGAGAGTGAGACTGATAAGCGTGCATTCGTCCACAAAAAAAGCAGTTTACGTAACAGATAGTGATTGTAAATCAAAAGGAGACATTCTTATATCAAACACGTGTTTAACATATTAACAGTTACTCATCTGAGACAAAATAAATGGTCTTATAGGGTCATAATGAAATCGACAATGTTATTTTGGTTCTTGATTCAGAAACCAACATTGGACCATTTGAAATTGACATACCGGTACATGGTTGGAATAATACATGAACAGCCAAGTTCCAATACAGTGGGTGTATACCGGTATTCCCTTTGATAAGCATATTTCACAGGCATACAGGGGACAGACCATATTTGGAATGACGCCAAGAGGTACATATAAAGCACAGAATGCAGGGTTGTTTCACCACAGTTGTTTATCACCTTTGCTGCATAGTTGCTGCAAAGTCTAGCATCTGAATTAATAGTTGTCTTCTCTAATACATAAACTGTCCTAAACAGCAGAGGTGTAACCGAAGAGAGGGTAGTGTGGTACCCCTGATCAGTGATTCTTAGCGCTCACTCCCTACTTCACTGCAGGTTGGGATATGGCGACGTAGGGAGCGAGCACTAAGAGTCACTGATTACCCCAGGATTTAAAACTCAAACAAAAAACTGATATGTGACAAACAAAATGGACAAAAAATCAGGGACAATGTGAGAAATAAAGCATGGAATGAACCAAACTTAAAAACAAACCGTGCGGTGAGTGGGCATGCCATCGGAGCAGCAAAGCTGGCCTAGCTGCAGATGCACCAAAGAAGATGCAAGCTACATATAATACATAGCAAGGTCAGGTTGACTTGAAGGCTGTCGGCTCTCAGAGTGGTGCAGTGGAAACCATCTTGCACTGGTCCCCTCTTAGACCCGGGGTTCGATTCCCAACAGTCAGACCTGATAATCAGTCTAAGACAGAGGACGACTCTCTTTGATAGTGTTGGTTTCCTCTGGGGGTTCCAGTTTCCTCCTACATTGCAAACAAAATCACCAAATATTGTGGAAAGAGCAAAAAATACCCAACAAGTAATTCTTTCAGAATATGCTGCCAGATATCGCCAAAACCATGTAAAGTTAACATGTTAGGGTACATGTATTAGGTTACGCAGTCTCCAAGTCAACCTGGGCGACTTCAATTTGGGGTTAAAGTAAGTATGTTACACATGTTGTTACTTACCCTATACTGTGAATCAGAGACAAGAACAGGATGAATCAACAAAAATATTATTAAATGAAATGGCCAGGGCCATTGTGCTCACCTCTGTGATTAAGTCTGTGGTTAAGTGTGAAACTGTGACTCTCATGGTGAATGTTGAAGGATCAGTACAGACATGACAGATAAGATAAAGCTGAACACACCAAAAAGTTTGTTTTTTTTGATCTGATCAGTATTATCAGTCAATGACATAAACTCAGAAGGAGTACACTTTCTGAATACAATACAATACAAGTGGTATTTGTGAACAAACTGCTTTCCTGTCTAGGTCACAGATGTCAAAAGTTCTATTTTTCAAGATGGCCACACGTGACGTTCGTTGGGACTGAAATTTTAGCAGGAATGTACAGGATACTTGCATAGATGTTTAGACAACATTGAAACATCATAACAATTACTACCGATGAGATATGGCCAAAGTCAATTTTTCAAGATGGCCGCCTGGCAGCCATGTTGAAGTCCAATCGAACTGAAATTTGGCATATAAGTAGATGGTACCAAGACACATATTCACGCATGGTTAAAGCATCCTAGCTACCACTATTTATGAGGTGTGGGTCGAAGTCCATTTTTCAAGATGGCTCCCTGGCGGCCATATTTGACGTCGAATCTGACTGAAATTTACCATATATTTATATGGTACCTACATACATATTTTGACAAGGTTAAAACATCCTACCTACTTCTATTTATAAAATGTGGGTCAAAGTCCATTTTTCAAGATGGCTTCCTGGCGGCCATATTTGAAGTCCGATCGGGTTGAAATTTGGTGCATTTGTGCAGGGTGCCTAGATATATCTTCACACCAAATCACAACACTCTATGTCAAATAGCAATGAAATGTGCCACCAAACAGTGAATTTTGAACTTTGACCTCTGTGACCTTGAAAAGTAGGTCAAATCAAAAACCCGGGATTTATGTGATGAAGTCTCATCAGAGGAACCCACCATAAAAGTTTCGTGGTTCTAGCTAACCNTACGTAACAGATACTGATTGTAAATCAAAAGGAGACATTCTTTATATGGAACACGTTTTTAACATATTAACAGTTACTCATCTGAGACAAAATAAATGGTCTTATAGGGTCATAATGTGCTCAGGAAATCGGCAATGTTATTTTGGTTCTTGATTCAGAAACACTGCACCATTGCAACATTGCACAATTTGAAATTGACATACATGGTTGGAATAATACATGAACATGTAAAGTAGAGGTGAAACAGCCAAGTTCCAATACAGTGGGTGTATACTGGTATTCCCTTTGATAAGCATATTTCACAGGCATACAGGGGACAGACCATATTTGGAATGACGCCAAGAGGTACATATAAAGCACAGAATGCAGGGTTGTTTCACCACAGTTGTTTCTCACGTTTGCTGCACATGCACTTTCGGAAGTTGCTGCATAGTTGCTGCAAAATCTAGCATCTGAATTAAAGGTTGGCATCTCTAATACATAAACTGTCCTAAACAGCAGAGGTGTAACCGAAGAGAGGGTAGTGTATAGTCTTAATACTCCATCCTGTGGTACCCCTGATCAGTGATTCGTAGCGCTCACTACTTCACTGCAGGTTGGGATATGGCGACGTAGGGAGCGAGCACTAAGAGTCACTGATTACCCCAGGATTTAAAACTCGAACAAAAAACTGATATGTGACAAACAAAATGGACAAAAAATCAGGGACAATGTGAGAAATAAAGCATGGAATGAACCAAACTTAAAAACAAACCGTGTGGTGAGTGGGCATGCCATCGGAGCAGCAAAGCTGGCCTAGCTGCAGATGCACCAAACAAGATGCAAGCTACATATAATACATAGCAAGGTCAGGTTGACTTGAAGGCTGTCGGCTCTCAGAATGGTGCAGTGGAAACCATCTTGCACCTGTCCCCTCTTAGACCCGGGGTTTGATTCCAGGTAGTGAGACCTGATAATCAGTCTAAGACAGAGGGCGACTCTCTTTGATAGTGTTGGTTTCCTCGGGAGCTCCAGTTTCCTTCTACATTGCAAACAAAATCACCAAATATTGTGGAAAGAGCAAAAAAGACCCAACAAGTAATTCTTTCAGATTATGCTGCCAGATATCGCCAAAACCATGTAAAGTTAACATGTTAGGGTACATGTATTAGGTTACGCAGTCTCCAAGTCAACCTGGGCGACTTCAATTTGGGGTAAAGTAAGTACGGTATGTTACACATGTTGTTACTTACCCTATACTGTGAATCAGAGACAAGAAGAGGATGAATCAACAAAAATATTATTAAAAAAGGGTAAGGGTTGTGTAAGAAGAAAAGCACCTCCTAAAATACGATGCAAAAAAGGTAGAAAAGGTGGTCCTCAATGTCAGAGTTCAAGAAAATCCCCACCAGACATCATCACTTTCAAAGAAATTACAAAAAAAGGTGAAAAACAACAACTTGACATCACAATATTCTCATGCTTTTCTTGATTGTGATAATGTTACAGCAGCAGACAAATAAGACAATACTTAATGTGACAGGAACACAACAACCAATTTTTAATGTTTTAATGCTACATATGTTAATGGATGGTGAAAATTAGATCCCACCTCCAGCGAGAGTGCCTACAGTTCATTCAGAATTAGCTGGCAATGTAGAAACTAATTTATGTGCCGCTGGATTGCCACAATGTAAGCCTATGCAAACTCGGAGGCCAACTTTCCAATTCAAGCAGACTGATTGAGTCTACTGTAACCATGGCTACCTAGGTTAATTGTTACTGATTTTTGCTAAAGAAGGAATAAAAGGCAATATACATAACTGCTAAGTACTTTCACCACAGGCTGGGAAATGCCCTACCCAAAACAAACAGGTCCCCAAGAATAAACTTACCGAATTTTCTGCAGTTCACCGATATCGACAGCTTCGACGATGAATTCGTCAGTCCGATTTCTTTCAAATTTGTTCTTGTGGGTCAATGACGATTTCAGGAGTACCTTGCCTGGAAAGGAGAGGAGTTGGTCTAGAGCATAGGACATGATTTGGGCGGCATTCTGAATCATAATTCAGCAATTTTCTATGCTGTGTATTTTCAATGCAGACCAAATCACCTGAGCACATTTCCTTGCAAAACATGAACATCAGTTGGTCAGAACAACAGTCTAAGTCATCCCATGAATCTGGACTCCATGCGAGAGAAAGTGCAAGATCCCACAATGGGGGTGTCTGTTTACTTACCTGTGTCATCCTTGTCGCCGAACAAGTAGACGTAAACATTAGAGTCTGTGCCGGCTCCCCAGACGTCTCCCGTTGTCACGTTGACATGGTATGTGTTCATGTGGGCTTTAATAAGAGAAATACATGTATGAAGAACTAATGCAGAGATGCCAACCTCAAATTGACTCTTCCAGTAATTTTTCACCCCAAAAAGCCCAATTTCAAGTAATTTGAGGAAGGCTTCAAGTAATCAGTGGATGTAGTCAACGTTACACAGGTCACGGTGCAAAAGACATGAAAATCATCCTTCTTTGATTGCTCCAAAACGGGGTATTTTTCCGAGTATTCCCGACGATACCTCTGCACAGCCTTCAAACTTTTGACAGGCGGTCCAGCAGTCATGATGACTATGTAACAAAGCCCGAAATCGATCAGAAAATCTGCAGATATTCCCACATTTCCCAGCAAAATTGCGCTTCACATGCGCTTTTATGGGCGCCGCCATTCCACATTCATGAACCAGACGATGCACAGTGCCCAAAATCCAGCGAGCTGCACAATTTAGTTTCTCAAAAGGCTGGTGGACGTCTCTCATGCGCCGCATGAACAATCTCCACACATCGTCAAGCCACACGTTTAAAGTCAAGTAAAAATTTTTTTTGGATTAAAAAAATTGTTTTGCCGTAATTTTTTCGGATTACGGCCGGAATAGCTGGAAAATCGGCAAAAAACGTAGAAATTACGGCAAAAACGTAATGGTTGGCATCTCTGCTAATGTAACTGAGTACATGTATGGTTCCTGTACTACATGTACGTCAACCTCAGATTTCAGGCGTTGGCAACGTTTTTAGTTTTTAATCAAACTGTCACTGGAGGTGAAAGGGTTCAAAGGCAAAAATACACACCTTTGGTGACAAACGCAATCTCTTTCCTGACAGCATCCGATCCCTTCCCGTGTAACCGGTTCTTGATGCTGGGATCCACTGGGACGAGCTCCCGTGCTATCTGACCGTCCTCTTCATCCGTCGCCAGCCAACGTTGGCAAGGGAAGAAATAACTGAAAGAGTAAATGGAAAGTTTCAATAATGCAAAGAAAACACGTCACTGAAAGTGTGGCCCAGTCTACCAGCGACCTTTTGAAATGCAATGTACGTGAAACTGGCCACGGTCATTTCTTCCTGGCAAAAAAGCAGTCTTATATTACCTCTGTTTCTCCTTGGGATCATCAATTTCAACATAATCCAAGAACCAGGCGGCACCGCCTCCCTTGTTGTCATGGCGAATCTTGACCTTCTTCAGTGTGCCAAGGTCAATGGCAGGTAACTTGAAGACGTCAATCTGGTAAAGAAATAAAAGTCAATGTGATTGATGTTCTCTCAGTCGATATTGGTATCAACATGATATTTGAAGTTAAAATGAATTTTCTGTGTCAGTTAGAGCAATGGACATACCAGGCCCTTCTCAAACTTGTTAATGTTGTTAGAATTCTTCAGTTGTCTCTCGCCAGTGTCACCCTTGTCTCCGGCAATGATAATGAAGACGTTCGCATCAGTTCCAGCTCCAAATTTGTCTCCAGTGCGAACTCTGACCTCGTATTCGATCTCTGAAATATACAGATTCCATGGGAACTACATAAATTCCACAGAAGCTAAACAAATTCCACAGAAACTATAGAAATTCAATAGAAACTATATATAGAATGTAAACAAATTCTATACGGACTATACTAATTCCAGAAACTTACCCTCCAGACCTGTATTCAAGACTTTTCCATCCTCTGTTGTAGGGAGTAATTCTCGTACGATCAGCCCGTCACCCTCAGACTTGGCAAACCACTTGTTGCAAACAAACCAGTAGCGTTCGAACTCTCTGTCTCCGAGTGACGTCATGGTTGACTGGCGCTGAAGACCTGCAAGAAAGAAGAACGTCCATGTCATTTGAAAGTGATTAAAACTTGATATTTCAACTGATGAAGGTCACAGAACCTGAACGTACCTGGTTTTTCACGGTAGTCATCCTCATCATCATCATGGTGCCGGCTTAGCCGCGATAACGCGGACTGTTTTTTCTTCATCTGAGCTTTGCGTCTCTCCATAGCCGTCTGCTTGATGTAGTGTCTTTGAATCATCATCTGAAAAAGATGGTTTTTTTCACGTTTTATTAATTTTACATCACATGTCGGCCTCAAGTGATGTTGAAAAGACAGTATGAGCACCAGTGGTCAGTGGGATGACTTACTTTATTCATGTACCATCCAGCAAGTGGTCCGGTGCCGTCGTGTCCGATACGAACTTTCAGCAAATGGCCAACATCGGCAGCCTCAATCTGGAATCAAAAATAGTCCACAGATAGCACGATTCACACTTTTGTGGTGACTCCTCAAAGGTTGAGAGGGACTGGAAACAGCTCGGGCTTGTCATTCAAGCCTGAACCAAAGTACAAGGGAGCAGTTTTTTTGCAACAGCTTCCTCTATAATCTGCAGTGCCATTGAACAGGTAGATTATGAGACAGCTGTCAGTCTGTTAAACTGTACGCACCTTGAATTTATCGACTTGATTCCTTTCAAAGTTGTCCGTCCTATTCCTAATTTGGTATTCCTCTGTCTTGCCCTTCTCGCCGTACATTTGTAGGAAAACATTGGCATCCGTCCCGGCACCTTGCTTACCTCCAGTCCAGACAGTGATTTCATATGGTATATCTGAAAACACGAATCAGTTTGCAGAGTGAGAAAGTGTTGGTAAAACTTGTTTGATTAGCTTTTGCATTTTAACACCACGGGCGTTTGGAGGTACTGCTTCAGACTCTTTGACTACCGGTACGGCGGTAGTCACAGAGTTTGAAGCAAGTTGGAGGTCCGAAATGCAGATATTATCAATCAACAAACCGTGATAGCCATGAGAATGCCCAACACTTACATATTTGTCCTTCCCTCATTTCCGACGGTTCAATGTCAATTTCCGTCTTCCCATCATCCTCACCACGATCCAGCCAACGGTGACAAGCGAAGCGATAATACTCGCCACGCGATGGAATATCAACACGGACTTCATCCAAGAACCATCCTGCAGACGCCAGGAAGCTGTCATGGCCGATGCGTAGCTTCTCAATCTGAAAATTTAAGTACCGGTACGCATTTCATTCCATAGAAATCCGATGCACCCGCTGGACAACCGTCATTCAATCACGGATTTTCTAAAGTCTTGAATTCAAAACGGATGTCTTGTAACCCATCCAGTGTCATATATGAGACTATATTTTGTGAAGCAGATTCTTCAAATTGATGAGATTCATTCATCAGAAATAAATTGGGGAGCAGTCAACAGGTATAATATTGCATTTAGAGCCAGAATGAGAAGGTCACTCAGTAGACGTACGTAGGCCTAGTGACAACAGCAAAATGTTGAAAGTGAACGAAAAATCTAACAAGTAGAAAATGTGGATTGGTGATGCTGCACATGCTGAAGGTTGGGATATGGCATGAAGGTTTGAGGAAACACTGGTTACAAATTTTGAATCCAAATTTGAAACCAAAGACTTCCTTGGGTGATTTTGCAGATGTACTATTCCCTGCAACTCCGAATGTAGATCTGCGAAATGTCTATACTTCCAGATCAGAATCAAGACAGTCCTTGACTTCCAAACTGTTTCAGATTTTGTAGTATGTACACAAATGACTGAAGGTGGATTGGTAGAATGCAGGATGTAGTGCAGTGGACTCCCTGTTTTAAGTTAACATACATGTACATGTATTCACAACACTGTGGACATAAAGTGGAAAACATACAAAAACCCCTGGATGATTGAAGACCTCAGTGCACTTTCTCTAACACTGATTGCATTGGCCGAGTCCATGAAATGATAAAGGCAGCAGAAAGCAGTGAAAAATAAGCACTCAAGCAAGTACGATGCAAAAATTACGCCACCAAAATATTACTGAGAAGCCTACCGTCTCCTCCAAGTCTAACCCGATACGCAGCCTAACAATCTGTTAGTTATAAAAGTCAAGTGAGTGAAAAGCAGGCATGCATCAAGTCTGTGTTATGTCTACATCTATAATTCTTTACAATGGTTGTCCAGAGACAAAATGTTATCTTTATCTACTCAAGAAAGAAGGTTATGTTATGTATTGTGTTAGGAATTCTAATGCCTCGCAAACAAGACAACAGGTAAGCCTAGCAACTTGTCCATTTGCTAAGGTCCTTGACCCTTGACCTGCTGGCAACTAGGCCCGCCCTAACCTATGAAGAGTCTTCAACAAGGAATGCTCCATAGACATCAGTAGTAGAATCCATTGACTACAATGGGACATGAAGCAACCAAAATGGCTGACCTTTCAGGTGCTCCTCCACAGGAGTTTTCTCCTGCGAGTTGGCTCTCAATGGGCAATTCACCATTGTCGGTTTCCATAGAACTTTTGCTGAGACTAATGACACAAATGACTGTCCCATAACTTTCTACAGCCAAGTTGCCCACAGAGACCAAATTGTGCAAGAAAAGTCTCCCATGAGATGGGGCCTTTTGGAATGGACAAGTTGATAAGTGACAAAATTGTTATCCTGGTATGTGAGCTTGATATAAATCTCTCTGAGCCAGATTTCGGAACCCTACCTTTCCTATATCAGCAGCCTCCAGCTTGAACAAATCCGTTCGTCCTTTCTCAAACTTGTTAAAAGTGTTGTCGGCACTCTTGAGTGCAAGTTTCCCCGTATCGCCAGATGAGCCGAAAAGTTGGACATGGACATTAGCATCTGTGCCGGCATTCTTACAGTCGCCAGTCTTGACATGGACGTGGTATGATGTGGCTAAAATAAAACAAAGCAAGGAGACTTTAACCCATTCTAACCACAGAAGGCAGACTTTATGCCAAATGATAGTCCCATATATGGGACAGAAGACAAACTTTATCCCATGGAAAGGTTCCATACAGGGGTCAGAAACTAAACATGGCCAAATGAAGGCCTAGCAGTGCAAAACTGATTGACAGCAAGAAAGGCCCCTGCTTTGTGGTTAATTATTGAAACTTACTCGTTAACCCTTGAGCACCGGATGCCGTTATTTCCCTCACAATGGCACCATCATCCTCGTCAAACGCCAACCAACGATTGACATCAAACGTGACCTTGGTGTCTGGAGAGCCAGCCTCTTGTATGATGACCTTGTCAAGGTACCAACCAGAGCCAGGGTTCTTCCCGTCATGGCCGATCCGAATCTTTTTCAACTGCTTGAGTTCACATGCCTCGAGTTCAAACTTGTCGACCTGCAATATTTAAATGTCACCAATCAGAGTGAGCTATAACATTCTTCAGTAAATGCCATTGCCAACACCTTGGTTATAATAATACCGTACTTTGTCATAGACCCTTGGGTGGATACTTGTTTTTCCAAAGTAGCTGGAACATGGGCAGTATCGTGAATTTTATTATCTGTAACCAGAAACCAGTGGGGAACTCTTGGTCACCATGGATTAGGTGTCGCTGCCATAGAAACCTATTCAAAACCATTCAGGTTATGGTCCAATGGCAATGTCTCATTGAAAGGAATGGTATTTTTCAGGAATAATAGTACAGTGCTGCCACCAACTGACAATAAAGTCCTTCATTGTTGAGACAGGTGATGGGATTGAGAGACAGAAAATGAGACGGGAAACTCAACCATTAAAGAAACAAAGAGAGGAGAGGGAGAGGAAACAGAAGGACATACTGTAGGAATAAGGTTTCAAGTGTGAGCTTAAAAATTATACTGAAATTCTGTGGGAAAAGAAATTCTTAATATGGTACAGGACATAACTTCGGACAGCAGAACAACATCTTGAAATATCAAGGCTTCCTGTTGCCTTTGGACCTTGACAACATGGTGTAGTGAACCCTTGATGATTCAAGATGCAGAACAAAGGCGTAGGCACAAACGAGAGGAATTAAAATGAGGAGATTTGGGGGAACACATAGAATCTTGGAAACCTACCTCGCCAGGTGTCTAAAATTAGAATAAAGACGAATACTGATGATTATAAGAGCTAAAATTTTGCACCGGTAATTGTGAAATCAACTCCTGCAGTGTCACATGTTGGGGTGAGTAAAATAGCATTATCGGTGTGGTTTCTGGCCTTGGGGTGGGCAGGAGAAACTCGTTAGTACTTCTAACAAGTAAAGTAGCGACGCAGTGGACACAATGGATGTTCCTGGACTTCTCAAAGAATTTACTACAATGTGGACACTGAATTAAGTCATATTACTTTGAAATACACATAACTTACCCTTGCCCTTTCAAACTTATTCCTGTGAGTCGAAGACTTGACGAGATCACGGTCACCAGTATCACCCTGCTCGCCGTAAATGGCTAGGAAAACATTGGCGTCAGTACCGGCTGCCATCTTGTTCCCAGTGTAGACCTCCACTTCGTACTTTCTCACTGAAAATGGATTGAAATAGAAGAACAGATATGGGTTATTCTAAGCAGCTGAATACCAATGCTCTTTCTGAATGGATCGGCAAACGTACGCCAAAATACTTACATGGCACTGGCTTCTTGATGTCGCTACCCTCAGCTGACATCTCCCTGACGATGGACCAATCATCTTCACTCCTCGCCAACCACCGTTTGCAGTTGAATGTGTACTTCTTGTTTGTGACCATATTCTGCATCTCAATCTAGAACAAAGATTACCAATAATCAATTAACCTGTTCGCTCCCATATCCAGTCATTCCCGGCTGTTAGAGTGGCATGTTTCATCCAGCCCAAAACATGAGAAGCAAGCTAATGACTTATCGTCCAAGAGGAAAAAGTGTAAAAAAAGTGGAACAAAACAGCTACGAGTACATACCCTGTCCAAGTGCCAACCAGCAGCAGAACCAGTGTTATCATGAGCCACTCTTAACTTGAACGGGACACCAATATCAGCCATGCTTATCTTGAACTTATCACACTGACCAGACTCAAACATATCTCCCTTGGCATTCAGGGGGATCCGGTCCGACTTCAGGACCTCTTTTTTCTTGCCGAAGCCATAGACGACGATGTGGACATTGGCATCTGTTCCAGCACCTTTCATCTGGCTTGTATAGACCCGTACGAACCAAGTGATCTCTGGAAAAGAATAAGGTATCAGTTAAAGCCAAAGTGTCCTAACCTGTCAAATCAGTAGAAATACATGTACCCAATTAATCTGGCCTACTTACTTTTCTCTTCTTGTTTTCTCAATGTTTTCTGTTCATACAGCGTTCGTTCAATCACGCCGTCACCCTCATCGAGGGCAAACCATTTGTTACAGAGGAACGTCTGCTCAACACCTGCACTGGGACAGCTGATGACCACCTGAAAATGGGCAGAACGAAATTTTCTCTGGTATGCAACTTCCAACATGATTACACATGGTGCACTATACTGCTCTGCTACTGCTCCACAATGTATTGTTAAGAAGGCAAATTGGGAGGAGGGGTTAAGTTCTTTTTTAACCTACCTTGTCCAAATACCACCCTGGTCCTGGACCAGAGTTGTCATGACCAACATCAATCCGAGCTAGCGGCATCAGCATTGTTCCAACTTCAACATCAAATATGTCTGTCTTTCCACGTTCAAATTGGCCATTGTCCAGCCATATTTTCCCGCTGTTTTCCTCGCCATCTTTCCCACCATACATGATAATGAATACTCGGGCCGAGGTGGAGGCAAGGCGGACATCGCCTGTCGTCATTCTGATCTGGTACGGTACACCTATAGAAATTGACAAAATAAAATATATGTCTTTCATGAACTAAGAAACACTACATGTCATTGTTGAACTGAAGTCATAGAAATTAGTAACAGAGGGAAGACAGAGTGGTTGACCTTCAGACTCGAGACAAAGAGGTCAGGAATTTGATTCCCAGCCGAGTCACCACTTAATTCTGACAACTGTTCTGAAAGGATCAAGTAATGAGCTGCCCCTCAAGTTCCCCAGAAATGCTTTTTTGAGAGACTGCTGGGGGTCTATAAGGTCCCTTCAATATATCATTTCATTTACATGAAAGGTTCACAGTAGATTCCAAAGACAATGAAACATACCTGGGACAGCATCGTCAATACCAACACCATGAAAAAGTTCACGAGATATTCTCCCGTCATCTTCGTCCTTGGCGAACCATCGTTGGCACGGAAACTCGTACACCCGACTCCGTTCCATGTCATCAATGATGACCTAAAGGAAAACAGACCTCATCAATTCTGACATGAAGTTCAGAGCATTGAACTAGTAACTGAGGGGCCACAGGTTCAATATCCTCTCGATTCATCACTCTGTATTCTCAAACAATTTGAAAGGTGATGCGCTGAATAAGTGCTTACTGAGTACCATACCAAGGACGGTTTCTATAATTGTAAAGTCCTACAGTAGAAAAGCACTACTATATACAAGCCTAACATTATTACTCATGGAGTTCCTATAGTACCTTGTCAAGGAACCAGCCAGGGCTAGGTCCTGAGTTGTCATGGCCGATACGGATTCGCTGGAGACTGCCAACGTTTGGACAACTTATCATGAATTCGTCTTTCCTGGAAACGTAAATTAGATGCAATAACAGGACAAGCACTCGACATTTAAGTCTATCAATGTTCAGAAGAACACGGCCTAAAAGTAGATAGATATATTCCATGAATTTTCATTCAACTCACTTTCCCCGTTCAAAGTTATTCCCAGATTTCTCCAAGCGTTTTGGGGTTGACTCTCCCTGATCGCCGAAAAGGCTGATATGCACGTTGGCATCCGTTCCAGCTCCACGGACATCCCCGGTGTAGACGGACACACGATACTTGCTCGCTGGAAATGAGAATACATGATAATCTGATAATCAAGGACAATGGCTGGTATTCATAAGAGTCAGCAAATGCTTTTACTTAAGATCTGCACAGCGATGTCCAATGTAAATGTACTGCAAAACATTTAAGAATATCAGCCAATGTTTTGGTTAGCATGTAGAGTGAGAAGCCTGGTTAGGTTAAGACCTCGTAGATGGGCCGTGACGTTCCCTGTGATGGTTTGGTCTTCTTTGTTTCACTCACCTTCTACAATGATTCCAACACAACGCAGCATGGAAGAAGTGGATCAGTAAAGCAAAAAGAAGGAAGAGGCAGTGTTTTAGTAAGTTGAGCTATATGTACAGTGCATACACATACAGTCTCGACCCGTACATAACTCAAGATCTGACTGCACAATGAATTGAACTATGGGTGTCGTTCCTAAACTGTTTGTAAACTGAGCTGATGAGTTCGTATTCTAAGACAGATGGTTTTGGAAATATTTGCTTTGAAAATTCGGTTTTCTTTCAACAAGAGATTCAATTTCCAGCCGCAAACGGACGTGGATGGATAGATGTGTTGGTACATGTACATGTAGTTCAATAAAGCATGCAGTCAGAGCCTTAAAGCTTAAGCATTGTGTGTGTGTGTACCCAAAATGCAAGTGAGGCACGGAGTAAGCTGTTTCGCTATTGAAAATTTCACTTCACTGTCAGTGCAACCCCCCCCCCCCAGCTACTTGCATCATCAAGAAAAATATTCCAAAGAGAAATTCCAGAGTATAATGTGCTCCGCAATTTACTAACACTACAATCTGCTGAAGCAAGGATGTGTGTGTGACCCCCTGGGAAATTCTGCAACTAGGCTAAATATAAGCATTAGGATATTCATGACTTCACCCTCATACCTTTACGCTGAGCCAGAGGGTCTTGGCTGCCCATAAGATCTCTACAAATGGATCCGTCTCCTTCTGTCTTTGACAACCACTGCCCACAAGGGAAGAAGTATTTCCACTTGGGGTGTTTGAGGTCGGTTATAACGATACGCTCCACGTACCATCCGGGGTATTTTCCTGTATTATCATGTTGGATTCTGAAACGTAAAATGTACTTTGTCTAAAAAGGTCGGCTTCGAATCTTTAAGTGTGCGGTACCCATAGTTTTCTATGGTTGAGTTGCCCATAGAGAGCCAAATCACATGAGAACAGTCTCACGTGAAGAGGTGATTGCTTTGAACTTTGCAGAGTCAGTAACGAAGAGGCCACATAGAAACAGAACAGTGGTGCTTACCTTACTTTAGTCATAGGTCCAACACAATTGGCTTTCATCACAAAAATATCACTCTGGTTTCGTGTGAAGCAGTTTTTCTGGCTGCTCTTCAGATGCATCTTGGGAGTGACGCCGGATTTCCCGTGGATCGTGAGGAACACATTGGAGTTTGTTCCAGCACCGATTATGTCACCCGTCACAACAACAATCTCATATTCTGGAAATGATTACAAATTGTGAAAAATTGTACAAGATGAGAAAGTTGACTAAGAAAATTGTTGACTAAAAAGTTATCAAAAAAGCAGAACTTAAAATATGACCTTATTTACCCTGAAAAAGAAGTCCTTAGTGGAAAACCTGCCTTGTCCAGGACAGTTACCCTCTCTAATGCAACCGGGAATCAATCCCATGACCTCAGGATGACGTATGTGGCAGGCATTTGAACATCACCCCTTACCTGTTTTTGCACTCTTTTTGGCAAATAGTTCCCGACTATTTTGGCAGTCTCCAACATGCAGCGATAGCCACTGAGCACATCTAAAGAACCATGACTTGTGATTAGCTGTGTTGACGACCTCGACTGATTCCAGAAACCAGCCGTGCTTTTTCTCAAGACCGTCATGCTGGAAGAAAAAGTGGTCCGTATGATTTACAACATACACCAATCGTCATCTATGCTGGAGGCATATGCAGAAAAGAGATGTATATACCTCAACATGGATTGATTTGATCTCTCCGAAGTCTGCTGCCTTCACTTTGAACACATGTGTCGTCCCTTTTGCAAACTTGAACGGTACTGCCTTCTCTCTTTGCTTTTTAGCCGAAGCCGACATTGGTTTCTCTTTTGAGAACCGGAAAGCCTCTTTTTCACCATTCTTTTTTCCAGGTAACTTGTATAACCGAGTCTTTGGTAGCTTGCCCTTTGTCCCATTGATGCGAATGAAAACCTGCAATGAATGATATTCAAATAATTAATTTGACAATGGAACCTCTCTTAGCAGACACCAGGAAGACACCTCTATATAGGGCACACCAAGATTCAGTCCCAAAGAGGTCCTGTCTATGTATTTTACCTCTGTGATGAGGACACCGTTCAGTTAAGGGCAGACACCAACCCAGACTCGAATACGTCCTTGATAAAGAGGTTTTAGAGTATTAAAGTACTGCAATATGTAATTTATCATATAATAGAATACAGTCGGTAACACACTCTATTTCTTCCATTTTTTCCAGATCTACCTACCCTAGCATCTGTTCCGCATCCTTTTTGGTCACCAGTCGTCACAGCAATTTTATATAGCACCATTTTACTGGACGCTTTAGACCTTTCTTTCATTTGCTTTCGCAGGACAATGCGGTGGGCCTGCTTGTCATGGCGGATCCTCTGCTGAGCCTGGAAAAAGAGCAAAGGTCATTAGACATGAACAACATCCAAGGTTATTAGGATCCTTAGTGTCTGTCTCATTTGATATTATTTCAGCCTGTAGAAAGTCCATAGATCAAGCCACAATTCTTACCTCAGCCACCTCTACCATTCTTCCGAACTTTCGCCCGTAGAAATCATGGAGATGGGGGTCATGGAGTGGATTATATGAGGGTAGGCCACTCCCTGTTTTCCCCAAACCAAGATGTGTAAACATTGCATCTGTTTTGCGAGCTGAAAAGAGGCAATTGTACATGTATTACAATGTAAGTGGCACTAATCTTGGTCTTTGTGATGGGACAATCTGTTTGTGGAGGAGAATGATCCATTACCTAGTTGTAAGTGGACTTTCTTTAAGCGAGTAAACTTACCTGGCCTACATTATAACTAATGGGTTTGCCTCATCAACACACATGGTGTATGGCCAGTGTGTGGAGTGACCCCCCCGGGCACGCGGGGCGTGCAAGATGAAGACACTGGAGTGCGCATGCGCGGAGAGGGGGACTTCCGGTTGGAAGTTGGCGGGGATTTTGAATTCTATCTTGCAAGTATCGATGGTTGATGAGGCAAACCCATTAGTTATAATGTAGGCCAGGTAAGTTTACGAAGCGTGAAAGAATGAGATTTTTCACAGGTGGGTTGGGAAGATGAAAATCCTCTTTCATCTCTAGAGATGGTGTTTTTGATCATTCTACACTTTCATTTTCACAAAGAAAACAAAAAATCTGATATTGAACACTTACGAGCGAAGGGAGGTCGATATATGGCATCTCCATCTCTGACACTGTAGGATGAAGACGGAGGTCGTCTCATTTGGGCATATTCTGATTTGACTGGTGCTGTTAAGAGGAAGGTGAGTGTATCATAAAGAGCTGAACAAAAAAAGATTAAAAGAAAAGGCAAATGAATCACCATCAACACCACAGTCAGAAATAATATATTAAAGTTAACTCAATTTTGAAACAAGTTACATACAGTGATACCAAAATCAGAGCTAAATATCTCACCTGAGACAGGACGCAATGACCGACCAAATTTCATGGAGTGGTTGTCGTTCGTGGTGGCATAGGGTGGACGTGGTTCATGTGTTGCCCATCTTGCAATCTCATCATTGGAATAAGTGTGTGACATATACGATGTTCCATTTGGCATGTAATCCATTTTGCACTGTTTTGTTGGGCGGGAGTTAAATGTGAGAACTGAAATAGTTCAATTCATATGCAACAGTCATTGACTGATTCCAAATACAACCATACGATGATTGCCGGTACTCTTGTCACATGTCAACACCAGGTCATTGCAGAAAAATCATGCTGAATGTAGGACTGGTGTTGGCCACAGAGAGGGGGGGCAAATCTGAGATGACGCCTACATGGCCTAGCCATATGCTGGAGCCATGATAGATTGGAGGCTAGGCCTATAGGCATAGAGAGGTCATGCTAATTACCGTCCTCCACCGTCTACTACCGTCCTCCACCCCTTTTGTACTGTTATTGTACAGTCTTCCACCTCAATATTTATTTAAAACATCTTTTTCTTTATCTTTCTCTCAAAAAATAATGTAAACCGTATCAGAATTGCTAATCACATCTGTTTTTTGTCATCGTCCACCACCACGAATCGTCAGTCAGTCCAGTGCCACCGTCGGACGGTGCATGGGTTTTATGTTGTCATCTGACCTGGTTCCATGGGCATCCGACGGTGGCACTGACTGACGATTCGTGGTGGTGGACGATGACAAAAAACAGATGTGTTCATAAGAAGACCGGAATACACCGGAATCTGCCAGAATACACCGAAATACTGCCGAATACACGATACAAAGGGTTTAATTTCACTCTTATGCTGTAGCTATTCTAGGCCTAGGCCTATGTATGAATGGATACGAGGCAGATACGGGCAAGATCAGCCTCAAAATCCACACAGAAAACTTCAGAAACGTACGGTAGGCCGGAAGAACAATTCCAAAACTCTTGACAACATGATGCAGGCCTTAGGGTTAGGCCTGTCAGTGTATATGGCTTGCCTTACCTACAGCTGCCTGTAGCTAGCTGTAGACATAGATAGAGCCTAGAGGCCTATCCTCCTGTAGCCTAGGCTAGGCCTATCTATCATCAGCTATGGCCTAGGCTATGCCCAGATGCCGGCGGCCTGCACGCTGCATGGCCTGGAGTGGAGCAGCTCATTGAACATGGAATAGCAGGGCCTAGGCCTACCGTCTCCATGACCTCTTCACTCTTACTTATGGTATTTTGGTTTAAATAGGGCCTACCTATAGTTTATATCTCACTGAATCCTCATGCTTTCATTCATCACCAGAACGCCGGTTTTGGCCCGTGTAATTCAGTCTTTTCTGAAGCCACTTTCATGACTTTCTTTGCCTACATGAAAAAATGTTTGAGTGTTGCCAAGTCGTCGCGCATGCGCAATCAGTGTCGCCATCTATTAACCAATAAGGGAGACGGGTCGACAGGTGCGCGCGGGAACAATTAGCGGGAGATTCAAATAATCATCACGCACGCCTGGGTCTGAATGAGCGAAAATATGTCTGCATCGCACCTGATCGATTTTGTTGAAGTATATACCTACGAAATGACAGTAATTAGCCTTCAACATTCCATCGGAGCGTTTTAGTTACATTACATCTCGCGCCGAAAGCCGGTCGTCGATCGAATGTGTATTTCTTTTATAGACCCAGGCGTCTGGTCTCATAGGTCAGTGTCTGTACTTGTAGGGAAGGGGGAGGTGGGAGGGGGAGCTTCCCCCTACAAGTACAGTCGTTTTTTAGTGTGTAGTAAGCCCCAGGGTGTAGTGTGTAGTAAGCCCCAGGGTCCCCAAGAACCCCCCCCCC
>NMRB01003189.1:15073-73570 GCA_002633025.1 Notospermus geniculatus
ACTGTCATTTTCCCGAAAAACGTGACAGAAAAAAGTTCTTTCACAAATCACAGTTCGTGTTTACGGCCGAAATGGCGGCCATTTTGAAATGACGCAATGCATCGTGCACGTGTAAACTGCACTGAACAGCATAGCGAAATGAAATGGGTTTTGAGAAAGGGATCCGTTATGTCGGCCTTACGCGAAAAATGAAGATAGCAGAAAGATACCGGCAAGAAAGACAAGTTAATTGATGTATGGTATGTTGAATTTGATCCAGCCGTTGCGGAGATATCGGCTGAAAACCTCGCGCCACTGGGATTTGGAATGAACTCTAGTATCTGAATGAGTACACTATTAAATAGTCCTTACCTTGGGTTGTTCGCACAACATTGCTCTGATTGTCTTTGCTTCCTGAACCAATCCTATATTGTCTAGAATCTGTAGATGTGGTGTCAACTGACTTTCCTTTATATCTGAATTCAAAACAAGCCAGGCCATGTCCTTATAGCGCAATCCCATTTTCTCCGCCTAAAAGAATAAACCACAAATCTCAATTTAGTTGACAATCCCAAAAAGAAACCCCATTTTAGTAAATTTTAAGAGAAAAATGTACTCTTCATTTTTTTCAAACTATGATACTGATGACACGTCATAAACAGTTTTTTCTAAGAGCTTTCTAAACAATGGAAATTCTTGATTCAGTGGATTTCAACCATAATACCAGGTCGGAGGGTAAGCAAAATTTATTTCATTGCAACATTTTCCTCGAAAGACTGCTGGCAGTTACTGACACGTCATATTTGAGACTATTCGAAACTAACAAGAAAGATGCCAATATTTTATACACTGTTAGAAATAACAGAGGATTTTACAGAAAATCTGTGCAGCAGAGTCCTCAGGACTGGATCTGTAAAATTACAGACTTAAATAAATGTTAACAGAGACTTGACTGGAGGCTGACCAAATTATATTTTCATACTGCTCTCAGAAGGCATCATAATGGGATATCCAATGGAGTCCAACCAATACAGGAAAACATGAATCATACCATATGTAAATTTACAGAAAGTCCTGGGGACTCTGCTGCAGGTAATTTCTGAAAAATTACTGCAAAATTACTATTGTAAAATTAATAATTTCTAAAACAAGTGTAACTACCATTTTTAGAACCTTCAATGTGTTGGCCAAACTTGCACCAATCATGTATTTCCATGTGTCCTTGAAGTAGATGTTGTAGATTTTCTTTAATGTTGCTTTCATATCCTTCACTTTCTCAATATGTATAATGGTAGTGTAGATGTTTTCTTTGTACAAAAGACTTTGGATTTTATTCACTATGTCGATCTCTACAAATGAAAAAAGATCAAATCATTCACGAAAAGAGAATTGGGCGAATGACAATAGCGAGGTTTTGCAAATCTGACGAAACAGGAAGTACGAAATACGAAATTTCAACTTCATTTCCATGGCCTAGGCCTTCTAACAAGACCTACCTCACTTTCAATCGTGATACATGTATTTCTTCATTTTTTCAATACCAAATTCATTTTGCACTTACTGAATGTATCATCGTAGAAGAAACTGACTTTATTCCACTTCAATTTTTTCAGCAGGTCTCGGATGAATTGGGCCTCAGTAGCCAGCTGCTTCATGACGTTGAGGTAGAGACTGTTGTCAGGGTAAGGGCAAGGTTCGGGTCCAATGTTCATGATGGGGATGTTAAATTTCTTGAAGGTTGATATTATGGATGGTAGCCATCTGCATCGTGTGACAGATATGGCGGCTGTCACACCTCGTGATATCATATCACAGACTGAAATGTATAGGAGTCTGCCTGTATTGCGAGTACACATCAAAACAGAATTAATGACTTATAAAAGACAGCAAATGCTTTTACTTCAAGTTTTGCAGTACATTTACATTGGACCTCGATGTGCAAATCTTAAGTAAAAGCATTTTCTAGCTTTTATGAATACTAGCCAATGTCACGGCAACCAAGATACAAAAAGCACAAAATTGACACACAAAATGATAATAAGCAAGAAGTCAATCTCCAGAATTCACGAATTTTCGACCCCAACCGGGGTCTTTTTCAAGTGGAACTTTACAATCTGAAACTCTAGAAAAGACTGAGCTGAAACCCAAATGTAGAACTAACACCTGTGTAGACAGGATGAGTGAGCAATTAAGGAAAGAATAGTGAACAAGCACCAAAAATGGTTGCTGGACCTAATTAAGAGAGTGGATGTAATTAAGGAAAGAAAAGTGTCCAATGTCACGGCAACGAGGATTTCACCGAGTTATGACCTGCATGTTTTGGTTACCATTAAAGCCGGAGTATTTTACGTACTTCGACTGAATAAAAAACGGAGCATAATGTGAAACAATATATCAGAATAAATGACATGAATAAACAGATATTTTTGAGTTTTAAAATTGTATACGTACATGTAAATTAGAGGGTGTATGCCTTGTTGCCAGGCGTGGGAGTTTTTTTATGACGACCAAGGCTGACATCGTAGTACTACTAGTAATAGTGCAGGTTACCACACAGACCAACATTGGAAGGAATGCAGTAGAGAATTTTCAGAGCCAATAATAAGATTTCATCGAAAAATTCCGTCCTTGGACTTACTCATTTTTTCTGAGTAGCTGCAAGCTTGTAGTTCCACTGTATCAATCTTTAAAGTAACATTCTCTAAAGTATTTTTGTCGCTGTTTATCCTTGACAGCACTGGAACCATAGTATTGCTGTTGATTGTGGATCTGTCATCAAGAATTAAACCTGAAACAGATTTAATGATCTTTGTAACAAGTGTATCAACGGCATGTGCCACACAGGGAATGTTTCAAAATTGGTCACCCAAGAAAATGGGGCAAAATTTACTTTTGAAATCATCACAAAAATTTGTGCCACTGATTTTCCAAAAATCAAATGTAGTATTTGACAATATGCCTTTAACTATTAGTTTCTCCATCTGGGATGTACAGTGTACACTCATTTGAAGGAGGGTATCAACAAATATTGATCTTACCAGCAAAATCCATCGTTCCGTCCGACACCAAAACTACTTTCTGCTGTCAGACTTAAAAGGGTTAATAGATCAATTAGTATTAGTTGCAGTGCCATAATTTAGAGTTCCATGATACCTAGATCTGACATGAATATTGTAGAGTTTCAAGAAACAGCCTTTCACCAGTAGACAAAAGAATGGTGAAAATTTTCTGGTGTCGGACGGAACACTTTTTGAAACACACCCATTAAAGAAAAAAAACTTCTCCCACCAAAAGTGCATTCAATTCAAAAAGTGCTTATGTTCTCCGACGTTGTGTAGTGTAAAATGTACTATGCTTTATCTGAATACATTAGAGCTCTGCCTGAAGTTTTTTCAATGTGTGCTGTAAACATTACATTGATTCCTTGAAGTACGTACCTATCGGGCAATTATTTTGGGGACATTCACGAGGCTAAGAGACCTCTAGACTTGCACTCTCCTAACACTTTGAAAATACCATAAAATTCAATAGCGAGGGGTTGCTAACTAAACGGACGTTGTACATTGGAATGTGTACATCAGCCAGGAATGGTTTCAGGCAGTAATTTGTTATTTTTCTTCTCTTTGACATCGCTTATTGAAAAGTTCAGGATGCACGGTAACCACGCCAACTCATCACAAACCTACTGATGCTGAAGGAAGCATGTTGATTTTGTTCCCTTTTGTCCGCCACTCAATTTCCTGCTGCTAATTACATGAGTCTGAGATGTGTTGAACCCAAATTGGTCAAATGAGTACAATAGCTTACAGCATGAACGTACTCTACTGACTAATGTGAGTATAAAGTGCAGGGTGCGGGTTAATGATTATGGTAGGGTCGGTTGGTATAAAATGCAGGTTGCAGGTTGACCAGCAGGTAATAGAATTTGCTATACATTTGACTTCAACTCTAACACCCCTAACCATTAACGTGCCAGTGCAACAAGGGGCGTGTTTCATAAAGTGACTTTAAGATAATGGTTCCTTTAACCAAATGGAAATGCATTAAGTTAATGGTACCATTAGCTTAAAGTCACTATATGAATCAGGCCCCTGCACTTGACCGACCTGGGTTAGGGTTAGTGTTCGGGTGAAGTCAAATTTATAGCAAATACTATGGCCTACAGGTCAAACTACAACCTGCTTTTTAAACTGACTGACTGACTGACTTTTTTAACTGACAACAAATAATGCTCCACGGTTTCATCAATGATTCAGGTAATCAGGAGCTGAATTCTTATGCTTCAGAAAACCAGTCAAATACACTGCTGATTACAAAGGTATTTGTACTGCAGTCTGATTAGAATCTGACTTATGGTTCATGCAAGACTAGGCCGGCCTTACCAAGACGAATGGTCCATGGACCATGTGCTGACCTGGGTGAATGTAGTACTTTTTTTTTGCTTTTTGTGTTTTCAGTTTCAGCCACCTGGTGACCTAGGTCATCTGACCTAGGGGTACATGGTACCAAATTTCAAGTCAATAGCCCCAGTGGTTATGAAACGTACGTACCCTGCGCTAACGTATTACGACGACGACGGACGATGGACACCAAGGTGAGCTAAAAAGCCTATAATGATGCAACCAATATTGGTTGCATTGAACACGCAGCAGTCTAACATTACCAATTATCTGAAAATACGGTTCAGAAGCAAGTAAACCTAATCTAATTCTGAATGATGTGCTGTATCTCAGACTGTGTGGACGTGGTTTCATTCAGGCAAAACAATAATGCGGACCAAAGGTGCCATGACACTGCTCCACAATTTGCGGAATAAATAAGCCTATCAGATTATATAAATAATAATAAATAAGTCTATCCACCCATACCAGAGTGTCGTTTTACAACTCTAACTACACTACTGAAAAGCTAAATTGAAAATATACTTACCAATTGTGATACTGCTTGGGCGATTCACACAGAACCCCTTCGTTGGTCCAGAAACCATGCTGTACACCAAAAGAAACCATATTCCACTTGGCAACATCGCAAATATCAGAAATTACGCGAGAAAGCTAACACGGCAACACGAGATCTTGCAAGCAAAGGTCATACTGATTATTAAATAAGTGATATCAATTTAAATTCAAGATTATTTGTATGGCATGGACCTTAAATTTCCTTCGTCTTTAATCTGATAATTTTAGAATCGATGGGAATCTAGTGTCAGTGAATAATTTATACCATTGAGATAATTGGCGGAATAGAAATGAATGAGGATATTGCTGTGTTATTGATCTGCTATGCAAATGAAAAGTGTCACTTTATACTATTTTATTCAGCAAAAATTCAAACATTTCCTGGCAGTCATTAGAACTTGTTGATGGCACTTCATTGCCTGTTAATTAAATTTAATTGCCGATAATCATGATATTCAAGTTTGAGTTTACCATTCTATCTGTCAATCTAAATTTCAATGAACCATCTTATATTTAACCCTCCACTGTGTACGAGACATGGGTGTTTAAGTTAAAAGTTAAAGTTTGGGCTTATAGTCAATGGGGAGGTTTCGAAATCAAACGATAAACCAAAACTTTACGACAACGTTATTTTTCATACTACACATTAACCAGATTTTCCCTTGCATTTTCGGTACAAAAATAAAGTTGTCGTTAACGTTTACGTTTATCGTTTGATTTCGAAACCTCCCTAATGTCTATCCTGAAACCTTTCAGTAGAACTCAGATGAGCTGCTCATTCAGCGCTACAATCCGAGCATTTCTGACCGGTACCCATTTATACACCTGGGTGGAGAGAGGCCGATGAGGTAGAGAGACTTGCCCAAAGTCCACGCCCAGTGGGATTCGAACCCAGGACCCTCTGACCGCTACACCACCGTTAAAGAGTTCCTTTATCTACTGATAAATTGTGTTTAAAGCCTGTCAAGCCCTCACATTCAAGAAAATGTTTTTCCTGTTTCTTGTTTTTTTTTCAATTTAAAATTCCAAGATGGCGCACCCCTGATAAAACTGTCCTTCGTGTTCCTCGGACGGTTTACGGGAGGTGTGCTCATGACAGCTCTCGTGAATATTTATTTCAAATCGCAAACTAAAGTCCGGCAACATCTAACTACGACCCAATGGAATGCGGAATGCATTCCATTGGGTCGTAGTTAGATGTTGCCGGACTTTACACATTGGCCCCTATTTTAGAAGTCAATCTCCAGAATTCACGAATTTTGAACCCAACCGGGGTCTTTTTCAAGTGGAACTTTATAATCTGAAACTCTAGAAAAATTCGTGAATTCTGGAGATTGACTTCTTGCTATCATTTTGTGTGTCAATTTTGTGCTATTCTGTATCTTGGCCCGTATTTTAGAATGCTCCTCAGCGTGAAGGAGTTCCTCAAGGCTATTTAATTGTTCTCAACAGAAGAACAATTAGCCTTCAGGAACTCCTCTATATCAAACAATATTTGATTTCCCCACAAAGGTTTTTGGTAGATTCGGGATAAATGTGAAGTCTGCAGACCACAATCACACTCTTGCAAAAGAGAATAGAAGTCAGAAATAAAATAAAACTTGTCGGATATTTTATTTTATTTCTAATTACAAATCGCCTATGAAATGCCATTCAAATAATATAACTCGCAGCTTTCATTTCTTTTGCATCACGGCCTGTAGGGAAAAAATGGGTTGATCTCAGTTGCCAAGAAAATTAAGTACATATAATGTGGATCGCCATTGGGTTGTTATGTACATGTATGTTACCCTCCACAAGTTAATGATGCAGTCTCCGATTCCACAATATTCAACAGTAAAGGTTTTGATAAAAAACACACATAAAATTATGCTGAAGTGAGTCTGGTTTCCAATTCCCTCATTAAGAGATCATTGTGCATGCGAATATTCTTATAAAAACCTACAACTGTCGCAATCATTTCATGATTACATGAATCGAAGAGAAAATTGCAGTAATCTGAGATGCTGTCCATGGACTACATGGGGTACACTGCAGCAAAGTCTCAAACCGGATTTCCATAGTCCGACACATGGGAACGAGCAACACGATGGATGCTCCATCAAACGACAGCATGAACACGCAGGTGTCCATGAGCAGAGGGACTGTGGACTCCACTGTAATCATTCTACGCTTAGTAACCATAATGATGACGAAGTATTTCTGGATACCAATCGTATCTATCGGTCTCTTTGGGAATTTCCTCTCGATTGCTATAACAGCGCAAAAGCAGAACCGGAGAATTTCGACGTGCAACTATATGACAGGCCTTGCCTTGGCGGACTCATTAGTTCTCTGTGTGTACCTTTGGATAAGACCTTTACTATTCTATGGGCCAAAACATTCCTCAGTATTCGTTGACCAGTAAGTTGACACAACAAGTTCTAATACGGGGTAATAGGAGCAGTCAGCCGCGCATATTGCCAACAGATGGCAGCAAAGTCTTAGCGGACCAATGTACAGGAAAATCTACGTGATTGCTGCTCGATCAATAATGACTGGGTCCGCTAGATGCATTGAATTGGGCCGTAGTGACACCTAGTGGTGCTGAAAGGGTAAATGTCGTCCTGGGTATATACAAAGATTACCCAGGATCTCAGTCTTCACTAAAACAATACCCTGGGTGTACTTTCGGTAGCCGAACATCACCCAGCATCGTAGTATGACACCTGGATTCGTGGTTGTCTCGCCCGTGGTCACATGACCGCCTGAAGAATGTCATGAACAGCTACACTCCACATGTACCGCGGCGCGAGACCGCGAGATTCCACGGAATTTCTAAATAGGACTCGTTCTTAGGCACAGATTGCGGGAGCCATGGAAGCTGGGTGATGTTCGCCTACCGAAACTACACCCAGGGTATTGTTTTAGTGAAGACTGAGATCCTGGGTAATCTTTGTATATACCCAGGACGACATTTACCCTTTCAGCCCTAGTGGTCAACTCGCTGACAGCTCCGATTGTAAGCAATGCCAGTTACTGAACCTGTTTTTATTGCATGATGGTCTTTTGGCAGTTTGGGGCTTTGCCTGGTTTTCTACACGATCATACATTTGCACAAAACACCATCATACATTTGTATTATGATGATGTTCAATTTTGTTGCGGATTTCCGTCTACACAGTCCAGCATTCACGGACATTGTATGATGAAGTATGATGGGGAAGGAAAACGAAAAGAAATTGGAGGGAATGTTCCTTATTGTTTCAAAATGGATCTCACAATATCCTCTTGAGTGGTGCTGCTGCATTAGTATGGGAGGGACCCGTCGTCGAAAAGGCAAAGGATTAGGAAGGGGGTTCAAAATGGGTTAAACAATGGATCAGGAGGAGTAAATGGCTGGAAATGTTGTGGGGTTGTGAACATTTGTTGGCAAGATGAAACATGAAATATCATCATACATGTTGGATGGTGTTCATGTTTGTTGGGAAAACGATCTACACGATCATACATTTGTCCATGAACATTACGATACAAAAGTATGATATGTTTTGAACAAATCTATGATCGTGTAGTAGGGCCTTTAACATGCAGGGAGTCCTCACCAATAACGTTTTCAAGCCCATATTGTTGAGGCGCCCTCAACTATTAAATGATGACTGGCTATCAAATGCCTATTCCGTTTAACGGTAAACTCCTACATGTATGTGGGCTCATGAAATGTAAGGGGTTCGTTAGATTATCGAGTTTTCGCAAAGCCCCCAAAACGCCAACGCGATCGTCTATCCTTTTGTTGGGTGCTCTCTTCGTCACATCGAACAATGGAATTGGCGTCCGCGCGTTGGCGTTTCGGGGCTTTGGCGAAAACTCCCTATTGTACAGCACAATAACTCGGATGCAACGTAGGTCGTTCAGCTCTGGAAGTATAGGCCTACGATCCTACAGTTATATATGAGGCTACACAACTCTTCTTCATATTATGTTACTGCAGTTCTGGCTATATGGATATTTCCAAACCCCATCTCAGACTCATGTGCAATCAAAGGTGCCATTGGTACAAATACCTTGGCCCATATTCTAGAAGCCTCCTTAACTCCAAGGTACACTTTAAGCTGTTGTATTCTGCCCTGCAAACAATAGCCGAAGGTACCTTATAGAGTAAAGTGGCGAATCCACTGTCGCGATATGGGCTTAAAGCCGCCCATACACGGCGCAATATTATTGCACAATATGGGGCCCAAATGGGTGGTCGTGTGCTTCTAGCATGATAATTAGAAGAAAGATTGACAATAAGATTGCCCATTGTGATCCTCATATTGTGCAATAATATTGATCGTGTATGGGCAGCTTTAGACGGGGTTGCGGTCCCTTGCGATCGCCTTATATGGCAATCGGAAGTCCTTATATGGTAACCGCAAGGGAACGCAACCGCGTCTCAAGCCAAAATCGCGACAGTGGATCACCCGCTTTAAGGAGGCTTCTAGAATACGACCCTTTAGTTTTTTTTCAAGTCAGGCGGTTAGTAAATAATAGTATTGCTTGTACACTTATTATTGGTATGTTTTAGGATATAAATTTTCAGAGTCTGACCAGTATCCTCTGGTTTAACATTTCAGGTTGCAATGGTTTCAAGGCTTTACGTTTGCCAGTCTGTCTGGCTTTTTCTTGGCAGAGATGACGATTGACAGATTAATTGTTGTTAGATTTCCCATGTCAGCTGTACGACTCTGTACGACAAGAAGGGCATGTGTTACCATGGGCCTGACCACTTCGTTGATTGTTGGTCTCAATCTCTACATATTCTTTACCTACAAGTATGCAAAAGATAAATTCACAGGTGAGAATTTACGATAATATTCTAACTCTGGTGACCAATTGTTGCATTTTTAGCTTACCTGGGGTTTGAATAACTTTCATCTGCATTTGAATAACTTTCATCTTCTTAAAGCGATGTACGCACGATGCTGAAAATGAAATCTCGTTCAACTATCGCGACCCGCGATAGCACCCCAATTTCATTCATAGCTGGCGGGGTTCTTGAAACTATCGTGTGATTTCTGGCATCTTTGAACCATCAAATGACGATATCGTCGACGTTTTATACAGTAAATCATTCATGAAAAATCTAAGATACAGAAAAGCACAAAATTGACACACAAAATGATAATAAGCAAGAAGTCAATCTCCAGAATTCACGAATTTTCGACCTCAACCGGGGTCTTTTTCAAGTGGAACTTTACAATCTGAAACTCTAGAAAAGACTCAATGAAAAATGAAAAAATCATGAAAAATCTATTATTAATATTATTTCAATGGCCGGAAAAATTTCAAAACCTCACGGGGATTTCCGAAAACGAGATCGACAGACTGACAACAAACATGGCTCCGAAAAAAACAAAGTGTAAGAAGGCTGACCAGAGAATTCGCGTCACTGCTGCAACTTTAGCCAGATGGCGGTGGGCGAAGACAGAAAATTGCTGTAGATCTAGGCCTACCACTGATGAGGACTTCCCGAACGTCGCTGACCCCCGGCCAACACCAGCTTTTGCATGTTTTGCGGATGACTCATAGAATCGTCGCCGTCGGCATCTCTGTCACCAAAGAAAACTTTCCGCCATCGTAGCTGTTGCTGGTTATGAAAATCCATCCTGAGAATACCAGGCGTTCTTACTGCTCGCTCCCTTCGTCACAAACCCCTGAGAGAATCCGCCTGATTAGTTAGGTATTTGGCGCCGGAGAAAATGCGCCCAATCAGCGAACGCCATTTCTGAGTCACCTTAAGATGACAGGCATTACACGTAGATTGTACCGTAGTGTCACGCACAACACAGTGCTGAAGTACCTCAGCTTCCCCACCTCAACCTAACAGGAGATTAGTTACACGTATACATGTATAACGGCCCTTGTAATATTCACAGCCAAGCACCTGACATGGTTATGCCGACGATAAACCTATCCTACACCGCTGGATTCAACCTAAGTTGAGTTCAGCCTATCCTACATTCATCGCAACAGAATGTATATCATTCTCAGGCCACACGTCGCCAAACAGATGTTTTCATGTTGACCTGCTGGGTCAGCTTTGTTCAACCTGCGTAGTTCATGTGTATCAATCACCGGCCTACCTGGGATGAGATGGTTGGGATGAACATTTGCTGGAATGGCTTTGATACTCCACGGATTCCGGCGAATGTCCTCAGGGGTTTGTGTGCGGTGACGAAGGGAGCGAGCACTACCCCTGATGCTCTCAGGATGACGAAAATCCGGCACGGAGCGCAACTTCTGAACTGTGTATTGAATTTTATTAGATAACGTAAGCTAATTTTGTAACATAAACCGAATTTTATGAACTTGATTATAACCATTTCTGTCGACTCACAGGTGTGAAAGTTGTACGGTTTTCCTCTGACAATCCACATCTAGAAACACTGGCATCATCAGCCCAGCTGACCATTGGAACCATACTTCCTTTCTGTGTTATCGTGTTTTGCAACGTTTGGATCATCAAGACGTTGCACAGTGCATCCAAAAAAACTGGCAAAATGGGAATCAATGAAGATGGACAGAAAACGCGAAAGAAGGAGACGAAATATTTAACGAGAATGTTAATCCTTGTCAGCATCGCATACGTCATGACCTCAATTCCTCGAAGACTGTATGAGGTCCTTATGGGTATTGCGGAGATAAAACACCATTACAATATGAATGAGGCATACTGGCAACTCAGATTTTACACTCAATACTTGGTTCTATCTCACATTTGGAAATTGAATTTTGGAATCAATTTTTACCTCTATTTCATTGGTGGCGGAAAGAAATATAGGAGTGATGTCAAGGAAATGCTGAGGAAGTTTGTTTTTTGTTCTTAGTAAGATAAAATGTGAAATATATAACGATTACCTGGCTGATTCCTACTTTTCTGAGAGTAGATTATTTGGCCTCTAAAACCTGGTCTCATACTTAACTTGACTAGACCGGTTGACCGAAGGTCAAATACTTTGTCTCTTGTTTCCATTGTAATTGACTTTTCGACCGCAGGGCCAAATGAGTTAAGTCCACATCAACTTAGATGGAGCAGCGTACACACAACTTTTTGTACTAGGGCCACCGGGAATGGATCTCCTTTGTCTGCTGTGAGAGTCAGCTAGTGCAGTTTTTACTCTGTTACTAATTGCAGGAATTATTGTGGCTGCACTCTCGTTTGGTGAGCCAAGGGAAAAAACCATTGTGTTCATATGGCATGAAAGTAACAGGCAATTACCACTTAGTGAATTCACATCAAAAATATTGGCATTACATAAAAAGTGTGAGAATTTCTCACAAAAAGTTAAAGAAAACAGATCAATAATGCACTGACAGTTATGACTTGAGGAGTCAACTTAATGCAAATGACATGATTAATTATTCACTGCCATTAACACAGTTTAGTCAATTACAACAACAAGTAGACTATATCATAGAAACTAGTCAAATTTAAGCTACATCATCACTATCATGGTTCTACTCGTGGACCGGCCGCGCATACTTAATGGATTCGTCCTGGTGATATCGGGTATAAGGCAAAATTGGCGATAATGTGGGGAATCAAAATGTGGCTCCTTCTTGTCTCCAGTATTGTTTTTGGACCAATGACGGCATATTCTGGGAATCATCCAACTCACATAACTATCGGTAGGTCATTTTTCTATTCCTGCTCATCCTGTTATCAATTTGTTTAAAGCCCCTCTCCTCCGTATCGAATTTTTTACGGTATTTTCAAAGTGTTAGGAGAGTGCAGGTAGTGGTCTTATAGCTCGTGAAGGTCCCCAAAATAGGGAGGTTCAGAAATCTAACGATAAACGTAAACGTTAACGACAACGTTATTTTTGTACTGAAAATGCAATATAAAATCTGGTTAATGTGTACATGTACATGTAGTATGAAAAATAACGTTGTCGTAAAGTTTACATTTATCGTGTGGTTTCTAAACCTCCCTAAGACCTAGTTTTCAGCACACATTCAAAAAACTTCAGGCAAAGCTCTGATGTATTCAGATAGAGAACAGTACATTTTACACTACACTAACATCGGCGAACGTAAGCCCTTTCTGAATTCAATAAAGTGTAGCTTTAAATCTTTTTAGGTCTGATTCTTGATGATTTTTCGAAGATCAACATCACTAACATCATGCCACTTGTGACAAAAATAAATGCCGACAATAGTTGCTTCGAAAATATAACTTTACGGATTGATGAGGTGAAACTCGAAGCCAGCAGTTATACAGAAAAACTAAGTAAGTGCTGATGTATCATGGACATGCTTCATGCCAAAGACTGCAAAATGTTGTTCGCAGACCTCACATGAAAAATTCCTACCCCGTCAGGTGTTTGATAGAAATATATTGATGTCTCTTGCGTTGGACTATTGAATTGGTATATCAGTAATCTAGCAGAGAACGAAAAATATGTGCAGAAAAGAATGCAGCAAATGAAAAAAAATCGACCATGTACCATGCACAGCAGAGAAGCTTCTCTGCCTGAGCAGAGAGTCTGCCTGTACATAAGGTCAAGGCCATTTTTTCATCATATGCCCACTTTTGGGTACCAACATTCAATTTCTTCCAGTTTGTGACCAAATATCACGTGGTGTGACAGCTGCCATATCTGTCACGGGATGCAGCAGGTTACCATCTATAATATCAACCTTCAAGAAATTCAACATCCCCGTCATGAACATCGGGCCAGAACCTTGCCCTTACCCGGACACAAGTATTTACCTGAACGTCATGAAGCATTTGGCGACTGAGGCCCCATTCATCCGAGATTTGCTGAAAAAAGAGAGATGGGTTCACGTCACTTTCTTTTATGATGATACATTCAGTAAGTACAGTAGGTGGCTAAACCAGGCCCAGATTTTCGGAATGTCCATCAGAAGGGAGATAGAATGTCCCCTTTGCCAGATAAAATCAAATCAAAATAGAATTTTGAATTTTGACTCTTTTTGTTTTTTTACTTTTTTACCCTTCCTGATCAACAACTGCTTCATAAAGCTATCAAAGCATTTTCTTCACAATATATGAGGATGGGACTCTGGGCAGAAGCAGTTTTGGCCTGAACCAAGCGATAATTAATATTCTAGGAGGGTCCGAAGTTGGTCCCGGATTGAAATATGCCATTTTGACCCGCTTAATATTTGGGTGGCTGGAAAACCATGTAGGCAGTTGATAAATCCAAAGAAGTGTGCCATCTTTGAATCTATCGGTACTTAACTTGATTTCCTGCAGAGACAGAAACCATGAATGAAATGGAAAGACTGCTGTACAAAGAAAACATCTACATGGGCATCATTCATATTGAAACGATCAGAGACATGGCAGCAACACTGAAGAAGATCTTCGACATCCATCTCAAGGTTACATGGAGATACATGATTGGTGCAAGCTTCGTGAACACATTGAAGGTTTTAAAAAAGGTAATATGGTGAAGCTTGTACCTCCTGGTTCCCGATTCATGAGAACGATAATGGTTGCTAAACACAATTTCACAGATACGTATGAGGTGACTGAACAGGTTCGTGGATGTAGCCTGTTAATTTTTGTTGGTGGACTCAGCGACAAATCTTTGAGAGGGTGTACACAATTTTAAGGGATGTTTTCAGATTATTTCACAAATATCCTTACAGAAGTTGATTTTTAGAAATATGAACCAAGTTGTGGTCGACAACACGGACTGATTATGGTTTGCTTTCAAGACCAACATACACAAAAATCGCAGTATTACATTCTTTCCCTTCACACCTGTGTCTACCTTCCCCTTTGGTGACGGTCAGCATTGCAGACCACACAGCGTCGAATCGAAGTCCTAACACTGACGCTGCTGATACGATGTTGGAGGAGCTAGGGCCTAGATCCCATGAGTGGCAAAGCCAGGACACTGTGACCTTACAACTGCGATTTTGGTCTATTTTCCGGGTCTATTTTACGTGGACCTTTGCACTAAATTTAAAACCGTCTCTGAATGGTTGCATTAATCCATTCAAGGCCGAAGAGATAGGAATGCGAGGCAAGGATACAGCATGGATTCTCCTTAACTCAGGGATCAAAGAAAGTCAGTTGGCCCCACATCTACAGATTCTGGACAATATAGGATTGGTACAGAAAGCCAAGACAATCAACACAATGTTGTGTGAACAACCAACGGTAAGAACAACAACGTAATACATACCCCCATATATGAAACTAGAAACATTTTACACTCATTTTATTACGAACCAAATTGATTGGCCTCCAAAAGGCACTACCAGCTAATCTAACACTTAACATAAACTTCATCCAGAGAGAGTAGTACTCCATAAGAATTTTGTTTTCACAAAAACTGTTACCACTTTATTTTACCACTTCAGAAAGGTCTGAGTATTCTAATGCAGGAAGTTGCCAAGTCGTACAGAGATTTCATCAACAAGAGAGGCTGGAACGATCCTGCTGTTACAAAATGTACAGGACAGTGGGGGCTTGGAGATAAGCTGATGCTTTATTTCAAGGTAGGAAGATATCTTTCTCAATAGGGCCCAATGTGAATATAGGGCACAAAGAACAGAGCTAAATTCCAGCTACCTTGGTCCATTAGCTGGACTTTCGAGAGGGTTGGAAAAAGCTTAACAACTTCCATATTCAGTTCAACCATCCTAACATTAGAAACAGCTCGTCTTTTCAAAATTCATTTACTTCAGTGGTTAAGCAAAACACGGATATAGTACAGCTAAAATCCAGAGCCTGTCTTCCAAACAATCTGGTGCTCCACCCCTCTGGTACGTCAAAGTTGCTACCCCCCCCCCCCTTTCATCATCTGGTACATGCCAATATTTCCAGCAACACCTACTCTTGTATAATTTTGCCTTCGAACTGATACTATTTTTTTTCAAGGAAAACATCAACCCAATAATAGATGAATGTAACAACCTGACCCAATATGTCCTCAAGGCCAACATGGTAATTGGAAGAAAGATGCGTTTCGTTCAATCAGCATACTGGAACTGGCGGAATGGAGTTGTCGTGACAAATGATGATGTCTTTCCTAACGCAAAGATGGGGTTCAATGGAAAACACTTCACCGTGACCACATTGCCAGTAAGTTTACTTGAAAACTGATATGTGCCCTGAATGAATCATGCAAACCCTGATAAGATCTTCCTCTACCTTCATTTTCCAATACGAAGGACAAATGCAATTACAGTAGCTGAAAGACCAAGGCCCATTTTTACAAAACATTCCCAGGCTTAGTAAGTTGCCAAAAGTTTGTACAGGCCAATATACACAACTAGCAACTACATGTACTTATAAAGCTGGCAAGGTTTTATGAATTTTGACCAAGAACATGACCTATATGCTGAGAATTAGCTGAAAACCACAAATACAGACTTGGCACTGAAAACTGCTATCGTCGAACCAAATGTGCACATGCACTGGAGTGGATGTGCACAGTTTGGTAGCATGTTTTGCCACATCCTGAGATCTCAGGTCATTTACGGTCGTACCCTCCCATAGTGCGAGTGAGCGAGCGCGACGCCCTGGGATTCTCAGGATGGTTTTGCCACGATCATCATATTGTGCTTTTCAGTTCTCCTACTTCCAAATAAAGCACCAGGCACCAAATGGAACGTTTCGCTACACTGGTCTCACCATGGATATATTGCAAGTCATGGCAGAATCACTGAATTTTACGTAAGTAGACCAGAATAAATCTCATGCAACAAGGTTGGCTGTCCCAGTGTAAAACAGTGAAGACACTTTGGGATAAAATAGCCATGTATCACGACATCATACTTGAGGATGGATTTTACCAATTACTCATTTGAGGTGGTGAAGATAGTGTTCTAACAACAGCACCTATATTTCAAGATCGATATACTGTATCCGATGTGTTTAGTGGCCGCGGCCGGGAAGACCGTCGTGCCTAGATTTTCTAATTATACACGTTCCCGGCCACCAACTAGAGCGCGCAGGCGTAACAAAATTAATGTCCTTGAAGCCTAGCTTTACATAACCATATTGGTCAGACGTCCCATGTCGTTTTTCCCATAAATGAAACGTGATCCCCATCCAGGTAGTTGTCGAACATGACCCTTGTAGGATTGCATATCATTCACTACTACGGGCCCTTTTGTTGGATTGTATTTTATAACTTGCCGGGAACGTGTATAAATAGAAAATCTAGGCACGACGGTCTTCCCGGCCGCGGCCACTAAACACATCGGATACAGTATTTCTTGCCGAGATAACGAACAAAATATGCATTTTGGGGTTCGGAGTGTTTGCTTTATTTCTTCTGTGATACATTCCGCATTTCAGTTACAGCATTGTTGAGCCAGCAGACCGTTTCTGGGGAGCACCGGATGAGAATGGGCAATGGAATGGTATGATAAGAGATCTGATGAAAAAGGTAGGTGGATTATCATGTTTACATCATGTTGACATGCATTGCTTCAATTTGGTTCAACTGGCATGGATCATCCTTTGCAAACCAACTATACCAGTCTAAAACACCAAGTAAGTTCTCCTGATGGCGGACGAACAGATTCCACGAAATTTGAGAAGAGCCAAGAGTATTTTAGAATTCAGTACAAATTAAAAAGTCTTTGACTTCATATTTGTAGGAGGTGGACATTGCTGCAGCACTTCATATGATCACCTACGCCAGAGCATCAGTGGTTGACTTTTCTGATGCCTACTCTTATGATTCCCACGTTCTGATTATGAAAAACCCTGGGGCTGGCAGCAAATTATATGTATACCTCCAGCCACTCCATAAATATGTAAGTACATGTAGTCTAACCTCGCTGCATAATGAGCAAGACAAATCTTCAAGCTTCCGTTGAATCACATACGAATCACATCACAATGGCTCTACAACACGACGGACGACGCCCGTCGGATTCCCTCTCAGTCAAGCGGGTGATCCACTGTCGCGATCTGGGCTTGAGACGGGGTTGCGTTCCCTTGCGATCACCTTATATGGCAATTGGAAGTCCTTATAAGGTAACCGCAAGGGAACGCAACCCCGTCTCAAGCCAAAATCGCGACAGTGGATCACCCGCATTAATAACATCACGATATTTCAGTGTAATTGCTGATTCATTCTACAGAGTGGGCCAGAGAAAGTGTCCCTCGAACAATAGGGAAACAATAGAAACGCTATTGTTCGAGGGACACTTTCTCTGGCCCACCCTGTACCATGTGTACAATCCTGAACACCATTTCAGGTGTGGATATGCACAATTATCTCCGTCCCAGTCTCAGCCATAATTCTCTGGCTCCTTACTAAGTACTCAGCATTCTACACACAGCAAGATGAGACATGCTATCCTGAGGCAGTCAATATGAAAAAGTGCTTCCCATGTTTCTGGTACATGTATGGATCCATCATGACTCAGGGTAAGGTATAGTTGGTTGCAAGTTTTGAAAGTTGTACTTATTACAAAAGTAGCAATAGGAACTCGAAACTTTGGTGCACATACCGGTACCAGTCATCACACTCAAAAATTCAGTGGTATCGGCCTCCGCTCGAAGCTGTCGCCCTCAACCACTGAAACACTTGGTGCCAAAGTCCGTTTCTGAACACACGATGTCACTACCAGTTGTTGACGAACGCGCTCGATCAACCAGCCAATGAGCGATCAGCCAATAAGAAAATGTTTCATGTTTTCCCCTAGTTGCGTGAAATACTGGTCGCTGATTGGTTGATGAAAGTTTGCGCCATCTAGCGTTCAGAAACATGATTAGGCCCCATCTGTGCCAGTGGTTGAGAGCGTATAACTAGTATTAAGTTAAGCTCGAGGCCACTGGGGACGAGTGTATCATATGGAATGAGTCGCCATGTTGGAGGGAATTTAAAAATGGCTGAAACATCTCTTCTCAGTAATCGTGTAGTTATTGATCATATCCTACTTTGGCGGAAAAAAAACCACAGTGAGATTTTAGTGTGAGATTTTAGGGTGTAGTATACCAATGTTTACATACATGTACATGTACTCCTTTGTCTCTTCAGGTGGTTGTGACATGCCAACCTCGGCAAGTGGTCGAATGCTTCTGAAATTCTGGTGGACGTTTGTTTTGGTAATAATTGCTACCTATACAGGAAACTTGATAGCTTTTCTGACGGTTACAAAAGTGCATTTACCATTTTCAACACTGGAAGATTTGCCAAAACAGAATGATCTCGCTTTTGGTACAGTCAAGGGTACAGCGCTGTGGACCTTACTCGAAGTAAGTACATTTCATTGGTGATGCACTCCGCTAACGTACATTGTATGTGATGCTGCAATGGGGAACCGGAGGAACTAACGTCACGACGTGGCGCTGTGAGCGGTGCGACTGAAGTTTCTTTTTCCTAACGTTATTTCCATTTATTTCTGGCGTGAAAAAAAACACTTTTGTTTCGGTCGCCTGGCATTAAAATTTACACCATCTTGTAGCAGATGAAAATGTCTGCAATTTTGCAATGCTTTTTTCCTTAAAATGAAGACATAGATGACGATTTCGGCAACGTCTTTATCTCATTTTTCCTGTAGAAAATGTAACAGCTCATTTTTTCATGATGCAACGTCAACACTTAAAACGACGTCAAAACTTAAAACGACGTTAAAACGACGTTAAAACGCCGACCTGTCGGGATTTCCGGCACGCGGGTTCCTCATTGGCTGAGATGTGTCGGGAGTGGTTGGACAATCAAAGCTGGTACAGTTCAATTTGTCCGACAGTAAAGTGTACTACTGCTGCCTGACTTGAGCTATTCATCATTTGAACAACCCTTCACCAGATTTTGTGCAAGCGGAATTATGTGGTAGGCAGAGCAACATGCATTCCAGTGATGTGATTGGTCACGACATCTGAATTTGCCTGCCTGATAAGTAGCCTACACACGCACAAAATTTACGTAGAAATACAAAATGACAGCGGCCCGTTGGAACGATGAGTACATCACATCAGAAAGGGATTTGCAAACTTCCATTGAACCAATTTTCTACAAGGAAATATCACGTAAAAGATGAGCATAGTCTCACTGTTTGCTGGCTGGAAACCCCCAGCAGTGTCAATTATATTTCACATATCTCTGTAGAATTCATCTTCTGGTGCTCCAAGCGAAGTATGGAAAGGAATGGACAAAGAACACCAGCCAGGTACATTTATGGAAGGGTTGAAGTGGGCCCAAGAAGGTAAGGGAAATGCGACTGGACTGAACAGGCCTATCGGGAGAATCCGAATTGAAAATCATCATCATCACTACACGCCCTCTAGACAACCCTGTTGGCTTTTTGGCGGAGGTGTGGCGTCCATGACAGGCTAAAGTCCACAAGCGTAGGGTATTTTGCTTGCCCTGACAAGGGACAACGGCTTTTAGTCCCATCCGACGGACCCTCAATATTTCACATTTGCCTGCACCCGAAGTTGAACTCGCGCCGGCCCATTGCACAGTTTGGTAGACAAGCGTCCTGCCACTCGACCACCGGGCTTACATGTAGAAAAAATGAACCGAAGCTGTCAAATTCAACAGATACATGTAGAACCATCTCTACAATACACTAAAAAATAAGAACGCATTATCTCGGGATGTCTTGAAGAGAAGGATACAGGTCCCGTCCATATCCATAAACAGTTTTACTGACCATTATTTTCCGGAATATCACCCCTTTTTCTCTTCAGGGAAGTTCGTCATGCTGGCAGAAAAATCCTTCTATGTCGGAAAAGCCTCCAACAACTGTCAATTGATAAAAGTTCCCAAGGTGGAGTTCTTTCATGGAAGTGCTGGAATCGCTGTACAGAAAGGATCACCTCTAAGAAGACTGTTTTCTGAACAGTTAGTATTAAAGATAACGTATCATGATTTCATTGTTTACATTAAATGTTTGTAAACATTGATGTTTACATTATCTTATTTTGGACTTTTGCGACATGCCAACCCACCAAATTGACTACTTTCGGTATCAATGATCAAAAGAATTTCTAGAGGGAGCATGCCACCAACAAATTACTCATAAGACAAAGAAAGTCTGGACACAAACAAACAAAGTGTAAATAAACAATGATTTTCGTGGCCTACGAAAATACCCGTGTACATTATCCAGGGACGTACCTAGCTTTTGTGGCCTGGGGGAATTGACTGAGTCTGGAGGGCAAAGTCGGAGGGGCGGTCTGGGGGGTCCTCCGCCCCCCCCCCAAAAAAAAAATTTGAAAATCTACATCCTCTCAGATGCATTTTCCCCACATCTGACACCAACTTGGCTTGAAGAGGGAAAATGACCATTCAGAGGGAAAATTTGATTTGTCCCTTTTTGCTCTTTGGGGGGGGGGCATTTCCCCCTGCCCCCTGCTGGCTACGCCCCTGTTATCTTTAAGTGAAGTTCACAGATTGCCAAGCTGTTCAACAAAACCTGACAAGATGCTCACGTGAAGTAGTGACAAATCCTAGGCCTATAATGAGTGTACATTGCATCGCGCTGATAGGTAAATTGCGCGGAACATATACATTCTACGGGCAACCATTTGAACTGCCGTCATGTTTTTTTTTCTGGTATATTTCAGAATCCAGTGGATGATAGAATCCGGGTTACTCTACCAAATCACAAAAAACTGGACCCCAAGATCCAAATGTACTGGTCTCACATACAGCAAGAATAAACCTGCAACACTTGCTGACACTCAGGGAGCATTTATTGTATTTGGTATTGGAGTTCTCGGTTCGATCCTTGCATTCATTATGGAGTGTCTCTATTTCCACTGCACCAAACATAAGGATGTGGCCCCATGATGGCAAAGGCAGACACCACCAGAAAGTCAGGATAGGTTATTGAACACGGAAATGATTGAACTCACTGTTAGACATCATCTTGCCCAACCAAGGCTTCCTGTCACTCCTACTATCGCTCCATCCACCCTTGCCGACCACCGTAGCATTTATCGCTCGCATTTGCCGCCCATGAGCGTGGCGGCTGAAGCAGCCAAACTTTACTGAAAGCGCGGTTTATGACGAAGAAAGGAACATTGTGAGGTTTGGATCGATGAAAATCTCAAAATGAAGAATAATCTAATACGTTAATGCATGTTTTATTCACAAAACATTGGATTACACGCATTTATCATTGACAGTGGTGGGGGTGTGTGCGGTCCATGGAACGACCTGTCTGCGAGCAGGATGACAAACGGTGGTCGTCAAGGGTGAAGGGAGCGTAGTTCGAAGGGCGGAGTGACCGGAGGCCTTGATTAGTCAAGATGGTTAGACATATGAACCCACTCCATGTGGTAGCATGAAAATGTCATGATTGACTGGTGGTGTACAAGTACAGTATGTAACTTATGACTCGCACCTGTTCGTCATAAATTTATTAAAGGGAGACACCATTCATTGTATTGTGAAAAATTTTGAAGTTTTTGAAATATCATTAATACATTCAAATTCATTGTTATCTGCAACATGTCATTTTTTTATTTTAAAAATCATCAAACTCATCATTTTAAGCATTTTTATTGCATCCCAAGGGACATTGCACAGCACATGTGATGGCATATGTGCTCAATGCATATTTATGAAGGTATAACCAACAGGCCTAGGCAGTCACAGTATTAGCTCATTCACTACAAAGGTCTTCAGCCTATTGACACTAGTGACATCACAACTCATGGCAATAGTCTACATGGATTGATAAAAATTCAAAAGTTTACAATGAGTGGAGTCTCCCTTTAAGTAAATCAAACCTTTCAAGTAAGACTTTCTATCGGAATAAAGTCCCATATTGAACACTGGAAGACTTGGCTTCGTTGATTTAAAGCAATGAAATGGTCCGTGAACCATGTGCTCACCTGTGTGAATGTACCAGATGAACAAATGACAAATGTTAAATCGAAATGTTCCAGAGGCGCTAATTATGCTGCTTTTTCTCCCGTGGATAGGACTGTTAATCACTGGTTGTTGTGTGTCCGCCATCATGTGTGTTTATATGCCAATACACGGCTGCTGAAGCCTGGGGGAATGAGGCTGAGTACCACCCCTAAAGTCACCTTGTGAACGCTGTCGCCGCCAGGCTTGTTTTTGGTTTTGGCCACCTGTTAGTGGTAACCAAGCCAAGAATCGAGTCAGGCTGAAACTTGAGGAGAGAGCCTGGTACGAGATTGAAAAGGCTGCACTATACACAGCTGTTGACTACAAGAGTAAAAGGTTCGAACTCAGGTCCATGCACTTCACCATGATTGACGAATTCGATACATGTAGGAAGGCATAACGGCAGGCAGGAACTTCACATCGGGCGAACCTGATGCACCCGGGGTTGTGTTGATCATTAGAAACGCGATCAAAAAGATTGAATTGGTTGCAAGTATGCATTGTCGAGTACTTCACACTCGAGATATTTCAACAATTTCTATCTAATTAGGCAACCCAGTTGCAGGCTTATTGAATCTACCAACACTCCTCCCTTTAGCAGCTGAAAAATTCACCAAGTGAACTTTGGGGAGAGGGAGAAAGATTGGAACGACTTTGTATGTTGAATCTATGCTAATTGCGGTTGTTAGCACTGTCAGCGACAGTTTTAAAATCTATATCACTTTCATTGTCACGTACATTTCTATGCCTGGCCACCAACTTATAGCATGCCGTTATTGACTAATCATGTGCATGGAGTTTTCTGTACAGTCACCTGTAAACAAGAAAATTAAAAAATTGTATAATGACACGTTTATACCAAGTCAGCAACAGGATTACTGAATCGGCTGCATTTTGTGAGCATTCTGGACTGGACGATGACTTGCTTTAAGGTTGTCTGGTACTTTCATGCTTGTTACATTGTGTTGGGGCTTAGTCTTCAAGGTTGCCTGAACAGCCAAACCAACATTACAATTGGTAAGTTTATTTTTACCCCCTTCCCCCAGANCCACCTTACTTTGCTCCATTACGCCCCCGTTGTCAATTTTCAGTCGTTGGCCAATAATTTTCATTTTGCTCTGTTGCCTTCTTGCGGCATTCCTATTAGCCCTTCTCACTTCGCCTGATGTAAAAATTCAATTTTTTGTCAGTTGTTCCCATTTTACCCACTATTCCTTCCCGTTTCATTTTAAGCTGCCTTCTTCCAACTTTGCAACTTTTTTGTTGTCATTGCTGAATATTACACTGTTATTGGGAGAGGTGAGAATACATCAGGGACCATTGCTTCGGAGAGCTATCGGACATGAAACGGGAAAATGGTAAAAACGATGAATTGAAAGGCAAAGCTGCAAAGGGACTCGGGATGAGAACGAAATGACAAGTTTGTGGAATCAAATAATAAAGTAGTAAAGGGCAAGGGGCAAGATGATTTTGTGCTTTTTGTACCTTGGGCAAGATGAAAGGGGCATAATGGGGCAAGACAGGAAAAGGTAACTTGGAAGGGCGGGCAATCTGGCAGAAATTTCGGCAAAATGGATAGGGCGAGGTGGGAAAAGGAGTAGAAAATAAACCTTGTGATTCACAATAATATCCTTAACAGAGGACCATTACCATCACTACTCCTGGTCAGAGGACCAATACCATCACTACTCCTGGTCGGAGGACCAATACCATCACTACTCCTGGTCAGGGGACCATTACCATCACTACTCCTGGTCAGAGGACCATTACAATCACTACTCCTGGTCAGGGGACCATTACCATCACTACTCCCGGTCAGAGGACCATTACCATCACTACTCCTGGCCAGCGGACCATTACCATCACTACTCCTGGTCAGTGTCAAATTATTTTAAATTGTGTTTGCAGGTTTGATCCTAAACAACTCTACGACCAATCCAATAGACCCCAAGATGCTATTTGCCTTAGAAAATCCCAGCCCTAAAACACTAGAAAATGCAACAGTCACAATAGAGACCGTGAATGTGCGATCTGAAATTTTCTTGGAAAAACTCCGTAAGTACATGTAAACGCAGTTTGGGTAAACCAGGAAGACTAGTATCCTATTACATTGCCCAGGCAGTTATTTAAGATGGCTGCTAAGTCAAATAGATACGCTGCGCAGCACAGTACAAGAAACATTAGTGCCTGCACACTCTCCTCTCCTTCGATTTTTAAAGAAAATGTATTTCACGGTATTTTTGCGGGCCATGAAAATTATTATTTTCTTACATTTTGTTTGTGTCTTTCTTTGTCTTATGAGTAATTCGTTGGTGGCACGCCCCTCTAGAAATTCTTTTGACACCGAAAGTATTCAATTTCGTGGGTTGGCATGTCCCAAAAGTCCAAAATAACGTAATGTAAACATCCATGTTTACAAACAATGAATGTAAACAATGAAGTCGTGATACATTACATGCATGTATCTTTAACAAATTGTCATTATTATCACCTCACATCGTGCGCATAGCTCTGTAGTTGAAATCACTCTGCCTATTTCAATTTTTTTAGTTTGTGAGCTGATATCTCGTAATATCACGGCTGCCATCTCTGCGGCTAGTTGCAAGAGATTGCCATCCATAATATCAACGTTCACCAAAGTCAACATCCCTGTTTTGAATGTATGGAGCAAGCCATGCCGATACCCAGATACTGACATTTATATGGATGTGATGAAGAACCTAGAAAGTGAGGCGGAGTTTATTAGGGATGTTTTGAAAAGGGAAAAGTGGAGAAAAGTGAGCCTTTTCTACGATGACACATTTGGTAGGTAGAGATTGGTGGCTAGATATGTGAATACATTGAATACTTAACTACTTCTTCGTATGACAACTAAAATTCACTCTATTGCACGCCATGTTCATTAAAATCACCCCGTCCAAAGGACTCTGGGGCCATAGGATAGACCTTTCCAACAAAGATGGTGGCCTACTAGTTCTCCCAAATGACGTCGTGGCCATTCATTTTTTCATTGTTCAAGCATGATGTAACACTAAAAAACGCATCCTCTCAGACACTTATTTACCTGACCTTTTGTGCCCATGGCCCGCTTGACCAGCTCAGCTTGCCAGCGGCCATTGAATGGTATCAAGCTTCCAACGTTATAATGGTTAGACCGCCATCTTTCTTGGTAAGGTCTGTTCACGAAGCCTTCGCAACTTGCTGACCACACAAATGTATTGTTTAACTCCATATCCCCAACTGTTCATTGACTGCCTCACAATTGATCTGTATCCTCGCAAGGTTGAGGTGGCTGTCCCCAAATGTACCACCTTTTCGTAAGGAGATTATTTGTGTCTCTCCAGGAATTGACATCCTGAATGAACTCCAAGATCTTCTCAATAAAGAACACATCTACATGACTATAATTGATATCGAGATGATAAGAGACATAAGGGAGATACTTAGAAAGGTCTATAACGTCTATGACAAGGAGACATGGAGATATATGATTGCAGCAAATTTGGCAAATACGTTGAAAATGTTACAAGAGGTAATGTAATATTAGTCTATTTCAGTAGAAATGAAACGCTGGCAGAAATTGTTGCAAAAATGAAACTCCTGCAGGAATTAACAACAACCTGTATACATTTTGGTCTTTCACCTTCAAGAAAATGTATCACGGGTATTTTCGCGGGCCACGAAAATCATTGTTTACTTTGTTTGTTTGTGTCCAGAGTAATTCGTTAGTGGGGTGCCCATCTAGAATTCTTTTGATTTCTATTTGGTGGGTTGGCATGTCCCAAAAAGTCCAAAATAACATAACGTAAATATCCATGTTTACAAACATTGAATGTAAACAATGAAGTCATGATACATTTTCTTTCACATTTTTCATGTGCAATGCAGAAATATAACTTCATACAACATATTTTTTTATGACAGAGAAAAAATCATTTCAGGCAGAATATGTGGGACTTCGTGACAGAGGCAAGGCCTGGTTGATCCTAAATCCGAGCATAAAGAAAGGAGACATTGAACCTCATCTTCATATTCTGGATAACATCGGCCTGGTGAGGAAAATCCACCGTCCCAATCTGCTAATGTGTGAACCACCTGAGGTAAATATAAACAAATGCGATATTTTTAAGAGTCTTACCAAATAAAAGAACAGAAGACAAAACGTCATAAAAATAGCAGTGTGCAAAACTAAGATGAATTTTTTTGCCTCAGTTCGCAACCACAGGGCCTTTTCATCATCCTCCGACAGCAGGGTTTGGTCTCGTTCCTCTACATACACTGTGCCAGTGGATGAAAAGTAGCGAGGTGAAAACCCCTGCAGTGGGTGGGAGGATGCCTTTCCATGGATCTACAGATTTTAGATGGGTTGGACAGAAGGAAAAAATGCCTTGTCCGATGACCATACCTGTTTTACTAGGGATACAGCATTTTTTTACGATTCCGATGAATTTTTCAGCAGAAAGTTGTCTCCATTCGATTAAATCATAACTACATGTTTGTTGTACATGTAGCTTAAACTTAGATGGACTGTTTGCTTTTAGTGTCTGTTGTTTACTTAATTATGTCGTAAAGTCCTACAGGGCCTAAAATAATTAAGTAAGTACATGTATAAGCGAGCTTATGAATTTGTGGTATTTAGCGAGTCAACTGTCCTGGTCTTTGTTTTCTACCAGACTGCCTTGAACTTTCTGATAGAAAGAATAGCAGAGAGCTATCAAAAGCTGATAAGATGGGAAGGTGGCGAGACAAAACCAACGCTGGGGACATGCGGAGGATCGTGGACACTTGGAAATCAATTGATGTCGTACATCAAAGTAAATATATGTCTTGAATCAATTTTATCATCACCGTCATCTTTGGAACCTATGCCAGTAATTTTCATTCAAACATCCTCGATGCCAATCAGAGGATATATCAGCTGTATACTAGGCCCCGTCTCTTCATTTTTGTGGAACAGACAACCCATTTTATTGCCAAGTGAATCTTTTTTCCATCCATTATGCCAGAAGCACATGACACCCATTTTGGGCTCCATATTGTGCAATAACATTGTACGTGGATGGACCACTTAAGGAAGATATCCTGCACGTCACTTTCTCTTTGTAAGGTTGTTTTTTTAAGTAACACATCTGTCACTAGCAAATCTTTTTGTTAGGAATCCATCGAACCAGTTATTGCTGAATGCGACAACCTCACCCAGTACGAACTCCGGGCCAATATGCTGATAGGGAGAAGGATGGCGTTTGTGCAAACTGCAACTTGGGACAGGAGGCATGGCCTTGTCGTCAATGGTCACGTCTTCCCCAACGCAAGGATGGGTTTCAATGGTAAAAGGTTCAAGGTTGGCACAGCGGAGGTCAGTTAACAACTAGGATTGACTATTCCCAGCTTATAAAAGGAGCAAAGATTCGCCTTCTATCGTATGAACTGTCAAGAGGCCTAGTGGTTATCACGTCCCCTTAGCAAGTGGCAGGTCCCGCGTTTGAATCCTACTCTAACAGAATGTAATGCCCCCGGGCATAGGATACTAGTATCCCCCATCCAAGTGAGGAACATGAGCAGCTTGAGGTGGTTTATTCCGCACTTACCAGGGACGCTTTGGGTTCGACCCTGATTGAAAATTCTAATACAGATTGTCAGTGATCAAATATCTTACCGCATATAACTTTTCAGTATTCCTTTTTCCAAAAGAAACATAAAGACCCAAATGGGACCATATATTTCACTGGACTGACAATCGACATTTTGCAGATCATGGCACAGAAATTGAACTTTACGTAAGTACATCGTAGTGCTAGGCCTGGTTTTGTACATTCCAGAAGAAAAGAGGCTGTAGTCATTTCCTAAGAATTCATAAATTCTAGTGAATAATACCCCTGCCTTTTGTTCTCATGTTTAGACCCTGTGTGTCCTATTAACAGAAAAGTTTTGAATATCAATCAACAATATACTGCCAATACTACTTAGTGGAATGTTTTCCTAGGTACAGCTTAATTGAGCCTCCAGATGGTCGCTGGGGATCCTTAGATGATGATGGGAATTGGGATGGGATGATAAAGCAATTGTTAGATGGGGTAAGCATTTTTGTCGCTGGCTAAGCATGACGTTAGTCCAATGAGTTTGGGAGCCCAAACGTTATATTGCATGTCTGTTGACAACCGATTTGGCACACACCAATAATAGATAAGTCCTCTCTTATCTATTTTTGCACCACTTATGTTTTATTTGCAGCTTTTCGCATAGCAGTTTTCATCATTATCATGTTAAGATAGATATATTCATTTACCAACAATAATTTTGTATGTAATATGGTGACAAATAAAAATCTGAAACATTCAGAAAATATATCACCTCTTCCCTTTCATGGAAATTTGCAGACAGTAGACTTTCTTGCGGGTGCACATGCCACCACCGCAGACCGGGTTGCAGCTGTGGATTTTGCAGAAGCCTACTATTATGAACCCACTATAATAATAGTGAAGACACCAGGAAAGGGAAATAAATTATTGGTTTACCTCAAGCCATTTCATACATATGTAAGTCAGTTGGAACTCCTATTGTTACCATGTTAAAGATAATGTATCATGACTTCATTGTTTACATTTGATGTTTGTAAACATGGATGTTTACATATGTTATTTCGGACTTGTGGGACATGCCGACCCACCAAATTGAATACTTTCAGTATCAAAAGAATTTCTAGAGGTGCATGCCATCAACTAAGCCAAAAAAGACTGGACACAGACAAACAAAATGTAAATAAACAATGATTTTCGTGGCCCGCGAAAATACCTGCCATTATCTTTAAACCTCGTCCACAACTTGTTTTCTAGGTATGGTTCTGTACAGTTATCACAGTACCAGTCGTTGCCCTGATTTTGTGGATCTTTACCAAGTACTCGGCCTTCTACACACAACAAGATGAGACCTGTTATCCAGAATCTGTTAACATGAAGAGATACTTCCCTTGCTTCTGGTACATGTACGGAGCCATCTTAACTCAGGGTAAGATGCATGCATGTGATCTGGTCTCTCCAACTGAAAAGTGCCTGAGGAAGACCGCGGTTGAGGTCGAAAATTCGCAAGTTTCTGGAAGTTGACTTCTTGATATTTATCATGTGACCGAGGATGATGAAGTATTTTGCTTGAAAATTAGGATCACTTGGGCACAACCCATTCAGTTTCGTCTATGGGGTTCCTTGGGCGACCTTTGGTGCACCCGAGGTCGTCCCATACCACCCAGGTCATGCAACACGGGTAGGGTATGGGAGTAGTAGTATGGTATGTCAATCTCGTCCCCCTTTGAGGGACAAAGATGGCCGCCCTGTGGACCTCCCTCAGAAAACACCTTCACACTTGACTTAACTGCCTAGCCTCTTGTTGACCTCATGGTTATTTCACCTTTACAGGTGGCATCGACCTCCCGACTTCATCCAGTGGCCGTATCCTACTAAAATTCTGGTGGATGTTTGTTCTTGTCATGCTTGCCACATACAGCGGAAATCTTATAGCTTTTCTGACAGTCACCAAGGTGAAATTACCCGTTGCTAAACTGGAGGACGTTGCGAAACAATCAAAGTTCGGCTATGGCACAATAAAAGGCAATGCTGTTTGGTCCAATTTCGAGGTAAGGTTTGGCCATGCGTGATGATTTGTGAAAATAAAAAGTACATGCATATACTACTATCAAGAATATATAAGTACTTATATGATATGATTGTCAACTGACGGTTAGCTGCTCCCTTTCAGGCATCATCAAGAGGTCCTCCAAAGCGGGTCTGGGAGGGCATGGACAAGGAAAACCAACCTCACAATTATGATGAGGCATTAGAAAGGGTGCTACAAGGTAAGAGACATTTTTGGCTCAGGGCAAATTATTGAATTTCAGAAGACGACGTACAACTACAACTACATATGGTACGCCAAACGACATGTTTAACCACCAAGTATCCCTGTTAATCTGTGTCAAACAATCACAAGTCAGTATTACAGAATCAGAGTGCAAGAAATAGATCTACGTTTCTGGGGGTCATCACTTGGACCTCCGAGTCATAAAGTTAACTCGTGGTTCCTTTTTTAGGTGACTATATCCTGTTCGCAGAACGATCATTCTACGAAGCGGAAGCCCAAAAGAGTTGTAAATTGACGAAAATACCAAAGCAAGAGTTCTTCCACTTATGGTATAGCTTTTGTGTCCCGAAACATTCACCTCTCAAACAGATGTTTTCAGAACAGTGAGTATCGGCTCAGTTACATAAGATTCATCTTAGGCCTACTTGCATTCCCTAAATCTGGTAATAGACCCTATCACTCCAAAAGATTCATCTTACTTGCATTCCCTAAATCTGGTAATAGACCCTATCACTCCACCGATAGCATTTGGGTTGTTCAAAACAACGATAACTTTTAACTGCTGATAAATCACCGATAACTTTAACCCAACCCTTGGGGTACCGATATCTTGTCGGTAAGAGTTATCGGAGGGAAAAAAATGGCCGCCAACATCTCAGAAAATCCACTTCAGATCCAAATCTTGTGAAATTATCAAGCCCATGTTGAATCTAACTTTGAATTCACTTTTGGAACTTCCTAAACATTCAAAACAAGAGTGAGATGAGACTGCAGTGCCCGCCAATAGGCCTAAATGTTGTCAGTGAGTTGCCTTAGGCCCCTGCCTACACCATGTAGGCCTACACTGTCAAGTGTAGGCTATTTTGTACAGCACAGCAGACAGCAGAGCGAGGGCAGTGTGCATTCGCATTGCCATTGCCATCAAAATATTGGTAGGCCTAGGCCCAGGCCTAAATTGGCCCCATCAGTCTTTGACTAATCATGATATGGCCTAGGCCAAGATATAACAAAATACCTATCATCATATCCAAACAACATCATCAGATATTCCCCCTCCACAAATTCCACACAGCACATCCACACACAATGTCAATGAGAGTCACACATCCACTGAAGACTGTAGGCCAAGGTCACTGTACTGACTGACCCCACCTCTGTCCCTGTGTCATAGCGTCATGACGTCATAGTCATTTACCATATTGCACCATGTTGATGCACTCACTCTAGAGCCTCACCCCATTTTCCATATTGCACAACATCAGAGTGTCACTGATTCAACATTGGAAAGTGGGAAATATATTAGTTCCACTTGTTTTTTGGATCCGAAATTCTCAATAATGACTAGGCCTGACACAGGCCTGACACTAGGCCCCCCCCCAATTTGCTGGGGGTTTTTCAAGATTCAGGTATTAGGCATATTAAATTGACCACGTGTGGTACCAGTAGCACTAAAAAATCACAGGTCAAAAGGTCACATTCAATTAGTTCTCTCTCTGGAAAATTGTTCAAAATCACAGTTAATGAAATGAAAGATGAAAATAGGCCTACATGACTGCACTCTGGACTAGGCCTACTGAGAGAAATTGTTGCCTAAGATGTGCTCTGCCCCCTGGTCTCGCAATGCGTTCCACCTATAAAAATTACCCATCATTACACCTTCATTAAAAGAGATAAGTGTCAGTAGCCGGTATAAACCCAGCCAAGATTTAATAGGCCTAGCTATTTCACTGGTCACAGAATTCTGATATTTTGCACCACCCACAATTTGCATGAAACTGCACTCACTGAAGTGGAGTGATTGCGCAATACCTGCCACAACAGGATGTTGTGAAATTTTGCACTGCATTATGGGAAATATACTGATGCATTATGGGATATTGCACCGATAAATCCACCGATAGTTACCTACACCTCAATCCATGCTTTGAACAACCCAAAGTTATCGGTTGGTTAACTATCGGTCGATAGGGGATATTTATCGGTGGATAAAAGTTATCGGAGGATAACTTTACCTTTGCTTTGAACAACCGGCCCCAGGACGCGACTCGAAAAAAAATCCGGTTGTTTCAGCGATCATGACGCCGTGACACAATCTGATTTTTTTCGTCTCACCTCGCCTCGAGACATCATAAATGACGTGCGGGACGTCATGACGCTGACACCCATAAGGTGCTGCGCTCTTTTGGAGTGATATCGTCTATTGTAGGTATTTTCAAGTACATGTACATGTACTTGATGATGTCATTTCTGGAATTTGCTAGTTTTCAAAATGCTCACCTGCTGACTGTAATTATACAAAAAGCCACAATTGCACCCTCCTAATCACCCGATCTTGACTCAAGTTGGTAAGTCTTACTAAGACTAAAAGGTAGGTTAAATCAAAACCTGTTGCAGTATGTCATGTATCCTCATGCATTAGATGCACCTATGATAAAAATTTGGTGAGGATCTAGCCATTAGTTCAGGAGTTATTGTACTTTTTATGTTTTCGGTTTTGGCCACCTGGTGGCGTAGAATTAAATGGGACCGAAACTTGGTGTCGTACATATATACTAACTTTCAGGGGCCGGTTGCACAAAACTCATGTTAGCGCTAACATGGTGTTAGCGCTAACGTTTATGTTAGATGACGTCAAAATCCATTGTCATTTTACGTCATTTAACATGATGTTAGCGCTAACATCATGTTAAATGACGTAAAATGACAATGGATTTTGACGTCATCTAACATAAACGTTAGCGCTAACNTCAGCGCTAACATGATGTTAGCGCTAACATCATGTTAAATGACGTAAAATGACAATGGATTTTGACGTCATCTAACATAAAAGTTAGCGCTAAAACCATGTTAGCGCTAACACGAGTTTTGTGCAACCGGCCCCTGGTCAATAGCCCTATCGGGTACAAAACATGCTCCGCTATTAACGGAGACGACGCTGCACTGCTGTAAAGAGCTCACCAGTTGAGCTAAAAATGCTCTACTTAATATTCTACAATGCTACAACAATTAAGATCGTGAAAGAAAATGTTTTGAGAACTGGTTATTATTTTCATTTCAGAATTCAGCTCATGTGGGAATCTGGTCTCTTGTACAAGCTGACCAAATGGTGGGTCCCAAGACAGAAATGTACCGGATTGACTTACACAGAATCTAAGCCAGGGGCCTTGGCCGATACCATGGGCGCCTTCATCATCTTCGGCGTTGGGGTGATTGTTGCACTGATAGCCTTCGTCGCCGAGTTGATCTATTTCCACATAAAAAACCACAAGAAACAGGATGACCCAAAGGAGAAAAACTTCACCACAGCGGCGTGTCAGCTCCAGAGAAATGTACCATTTATTCAAAATGGCAGCTGTTACATACCACACGCAGTATTTCGACGGAGACTTTTTAATCGCAATTTACTACAGTTTCCCTAGGGGACACTATTTTTCGTAATTCTTACAAATACTAGCATTTAAACGCTGAGAAATTTCCAAGGTTCTCTCTTCATAGAAAAAAATTATTAATACGAAATTCTCCCGCCGATTCTATACAGACAGCAGATATTCCATTTTTGGACACACTAATTGTCCTTGCATGTAAAAAAACGCTAAAGACACAGTTTGGGTTTATAGTCTGATATCAACAACGGTAGAAGTGTCATCCGACTTTACACTTTAACACCGCTCTATCCTGAAACCTTTCGGTGAACTCTCTGATGAGCTGCCCAGCGCTACAATCTGAGCATTTCCTCTACCCATATAAACCTGGGTCGAGGGAGGCCAGTTAGGCAAAGAGACCTGCCCAAAGTCTCACGTCACGTTGTGCATGAGGTCTTTTGGAGGGAGTTCATTCATGAGTGTCTTACCGGTGAAAAATAAACCATTACCCAGATAACAGCTCCCGGAGTGCGGGGCCATGACAGGGAAGTGTCTGTAAAGCCTCGCTTATGTCGCCCTTACGTACAGTCAGAACTAGTTGGCAACTGATAATCGGCACGTAGTTGGAACTAATCAGTCACAACTACTAGGTGACAAAAGCTCTCGGGCGTCAGCGAGTAACTAGTTACAAACTACAAATATCCAGATCCAGAAAATCGCACGTGTTCAACTTCAGCACGTTTTACTTAAAATCAAAAGAAATCAGTGTCGACATAAGCACTCAAAAGACGGCGATAAACTAGTTCCAGGTAGTTGCGACCGATCGGAATTTTTCTAGTCGGTGGTGACATAAGTTATCAGTTGCAACTTGTTGACGCTATTTCTATCACAGCGTAGGGCGACATAAGCGAGGCTTTAGATTTGGCCCCTGTGGAGAGCTGTGGCGATCATAATTGAAATGACTGTCGATGTTGCCTTCTGTATTCCTATGCAGAATACATGTATTGTAAAAGTGTCCCTGGAACCCTTCTCTAGTGGTCCTTTTTGTTGACCCGTATTGTATAAAGTGATAGATGTTGCACTGAAGAAAATAAATGACATTATTGCTTTTTCGGTTGACTTCCATCTTTTTCTTATGTATCCTGCCTGCAGTGTGGCACGAGGAGTTGCCACTGGTGTCCAGCCTCTGTCCAGCATCATGCAAAATCATAAGAATATTCTTGTGATACATTTATATAAGAAAACTCGTATGGAAATCATAGATGCTGTAGTTCCAATGTTTGCATTGTGCTGATGGACAGAAAAAGACAATGTTCCAGTGACCAATCCCCTTGCCCGAGAGTCAGTGCAGCATTTTCTGCTAGCTTTTTCACCCAAGTCCGAGAAGGGAATGATTGCACACAGGTGTGATAGAATCTAATGCCCCCACCCTCCTGATGTGCCCCTGCATTGTTTGTCACAGGATTAAGGGTTTTGGTCTCTCTGGAGTCCAATTCAATGGTGCCGCTTAATCCGTAAATGTATTGTTGGGGGACATCACATACCGGGGGACATTAGATTCTTTTACATCGGTATTTCTCTAGCGTAGTACAGAAAATGCTACCAAACCACTGAAATATACATGTACATGCAGTTACCACAAAGCCCGCAGTGGTATCGAAATATCGGCATCAAATAATAAGTGTTAGAATTTCCCTCTAGAAAAAGCAAATCGGAAAACTAAATGACTCTCTCACAGCAGCTGCTCAATAACAGTCACAATTACGGCACTGGCATCGATTCCAGTCAAGTTAATAAACCCGGCATTAATTATTCAGGCTATGACATAGAAGTCGCTCGATTGAAACATAGCGATTAGACGATACCAGACGAGTCTGATTGAACCTCACCTCATCAACAGTGCACTTCTAGCAGGCAAGATTATCGGATTCGTTCGCTGCACCAGACAACAGGTGAAATAATCGATAATGTGGGCAGCAAAAACGTGGCTTTTTCTGATTTTCAGTATTGTTTCTGGACCAACGACGGCATATTGTCTAAATCGTCCAACTCATATAACAATCGGTAGGTGAAATTTAGAACGATTTCTGCACATTCTAACTATTAATTTGCTTTTAAATTGAACGACCGTCCCTTTTACTTAGAGGGTCATTGATGGTCATTGGAGGGTGTGACTATAGTTGCGCTTCCACTACAAAAAAGCCGGTATTTGTCCGCTCTTAATATTCTGCTTCCATTACAGAATAGCCGTGTTTAATAAGTCCGGTTCTATTAAGTGCGGATCTATTTAGTTCAAGTTGCGCTTCCACTACAAAAAAGCCGGTATTTGTCCGCTCTTATTCTGCTTCCATTACAGAATTGCCGGGTTTAAAAAGTCCGGTTCTATTAAGTGCGGATCTATTTAGTTCGGATAGCATAGCCGATCATACTCCGAATCTAGATGCGGATAAATTTTGTAGTGGAATGGCAATAACACCGGATCTATTTGTAGTATTATGCTCGGCTACAGGTGGCTCAACGGTCGCTTGCGACTGTGCATGACCTATCCAAACTAAATAGATCCGCACTTAATAGAACCGGACTTATTAAACCCGGCAATTCTGTAATGGAAGCAGAACAAGAGCGGCTTTTTTTGTAGTGGAAGCGCAACTATTGTACCGAGATTGAAATTCTAGTTTATATCAGACTAAAACCCATACTTTAACTTTTGTCTTTAACAATAGCAACTTGATTGTAGAATGTTCTAACCAGCAAATTTTGACCATAATTAACCTGGAACTCAAGACTTGCCCTGGAACCTTTCGATTTAACATTTGTCATTTGTTCTTCTGGTACATTCACCCAGGTGAGCACATGGACCATTTATTGGTTGTTGTGAAAATGCCTCCCCTCACTTTCAATGACATTTTATTTGGAAAATGCGTGAGTGAGTTTATCACTCAAGCATTTTCCAGCGCCAATGAATACCCACCCTGTCCTCCCACTGGTGTCACAGAACACTTCTTGGGAAGTTTGAGGGAAGGCCCGCACTCGAAAAAATCTATACATATACAGGGTGGTCCAAAAAAAACGGATAAGCATACTTCCACTACCCTGAGCCCAAAACTACTGATGGCATTGGATGGAGAATCTTTCTAGAAGAAAGAAGACACCAAGATATCCCGATTCGGTCCAATGGTTCGAGCTGCAGACCCTATTTTGTAAAGCAGGGTCGAGGTCTTTGGTGAATTGTTCCATAAAGAACAATCAAGACCATACACAACATCGTAGCCTTGTAACTGACAACGATTATCCTGTGGAAAGGTCAATCAAAAAATGAAGTACAGAATACATGTAGAACATGAAAATTAAACTTGAGCATTGTTGCATAACAACTAATCCCCTTTATCTATCATGCTGAATTCGCGGTTCACCTTTAAGTTGGTTATTAAGGACCACTGACTTTGCTTCACAAAAATGGCTCTGGAGGTAAAACTACTGGACCGAATCGAGGCATCTTGGTCTTATTTTTCTTCTAGAAAGGTTATCTATCCATTCATACCAGTGGTTGGGGACTGAGGGTGGTGGAAGCATGCTTGTCCGTTTTTTTTGGACCACCCTGTATAGGGAATATGCTGTCAATTTATTAGCTTAAATATCTGTCATATTTGATGTCATTCATCAATATTTGATTCCTGTTAATTGCAGGTAGACTGCAGCAATGCCAATGAATTAGTTGGAAAGTCATTTCCTTTTCAAAAGTAACAACTGATGTCTGGAAAAAATCAATTGATGCATACATGTGAAATCGATTAATTTATTTTTATTTTTATTATTTATGATATCTTTCCTCTCTGTTGATCATTTCTAATTGGAAGTGCACTGGAGCAATGAATCTATTGGAAGGGCATTTTAGGGATACAATATAAAGCGCAGGTTGTAGGTTAACGGTTAGGGTCAGGGTTGAATGTCCAATGGTGAAGTCAAATGTATCATTACACTACACAAAGTTTTTTGGTACTCCTTCTTTACACAGTATGATATGCACAACGTTTCTACCAGTGTTCCCTGGTCGTCTTCAGGTGGCTGAAGACCAGAAAACACTGGTAGAAACGTTGTGCATATCATACTGTGTAAAGAAGGAGTACCAAAAAACTTTGTGTAGTGTAATTTTCAAGCCCTTCTTAACAATGCCATTCAAGGAACAAATGTATCATATTGCAAATACTACTGCCTGCAGGTCAATCTGCACTTTATACCAAACGTAATGATGCATACATAATCTTTTTTCTAGGTTTGATCCTTGATGATTCCTCAAAGATCAGCGCCACGAATTTGGTGCCACTTGTGGCAAAAGTAAACGGTGATAAAAGTATCTTAGAAAATATAACTTTACGCATTGATGAGGTGAAACTCCAAGCCAGCAGTTACGCAGAAAAACTAAGTAAGTGCTGATGTATCAGTCACACATGGTTGAGGCTAATGCAAAAATAGAAGTTGTTTATCAAACATTTTCTTTGATCAAAAGTGTTACATCTTTAATACACAACATTAAGGGACCTTATTCACAAAGCCCTCGTAACTTTAAAGGTACGGTCACACTGAAGTAGTTCTCAAAACAAGATTCTCAGTAGCCTCTTCGAGCTCATTGAACGATGCCAACTTCTTCAATTTACTGCAGTTTGTGACCAAATATCACGAGGTGTAACAGCAGCCATATCCGCAACTCGATGCAGCAGGCTACCACTTATAATATCAACATTCAAAAAATTCAACATCCCCGTCATGAACATCGGGCCAGAACCTTGCCCACAGCCGGACACAAGTATTTACCTGAACGTCATGAAGCAATTGGCTACTGAGGCCCCATTCATCCGAGACCTGCTGAAGAAAGAGAAATGGGTTAGAGTCACTTTCTTCTACGATGACACATTTAGTAAGTACAAAGAAATGTAGGTACTGAGTTTAAAACTAGGAAAACAAAAATGCAACCATCATGACCCTGGGTATGAGTATGCAAATGCATAAGCAAGTGGAAAGGATACGAAGTAGAGTGAACAAGACAGAAGCTGACACCATGTACACATGTAGTAGCTGACCAGTGGATGTTACTTGCATAATATCTTGGTTAACTATTTTGACCTTCTTTTTGTGCTCTCCCCATGTGGAAGCACGGGAAAGAGCAAAATGAACGCCAAATGACAGAATGCACTTGATGTACATGTATTGTACAATTCAAGCAATTCTTGAGACTGGGCAATCTTTTCACTGACTCCGACCTGTACTTAAATTGATTTCCTACAGAGAGAGAAGTCATGAACGAAATCCAAAGACTGCTGTACAAAGAAAACATCTACCTGGGCATGATTCATATCGAAAAGATTACAGACATGGGAGAAACACTGAAGAAGGTCTTCAACATCCACCTCAAGGATACGTGGAGATATATGATTGGTGCAAGTTTAGTCAACACACTGAAGGTTTTAAAAAAGGTAATGGTGACACACTGACTTCCAGTTCTTGCTTCCACGATATCATGGAGAAAATGATGTTGATTGCCTTAATAATGAAATAACCAAAATATGAGGTGACTGACTGTAAACAGATCGGCAAAAGTGTCATGAGGGCCATATTCATAAAGGGTGTTCAAGACCTAGACGCGTGTAACTTCACTAAATCACACACTTCCACCATGCATTTGACGAAGTTACACGCGTCTAAGTCTCAAACACCCTTTATGAATTTGGCCCTTACTCGTTTTGGAACATGTCGACCGCTGCAAAACTTCTGGTTGTTTCTCAAACATCCTCAGAAAGTGATTTTCCTCTGAACTTTGCACGACGTTGTGATCAGCGACATGATGGACTGACTTAGGTTGTTTAATCGTGTCATTGGGCATGGAACTTGATACTAATAGATGTCACAAGATTAGCACAGGATTCATTTCAGGCCGAAGAGGTGGGAATGCGTGACAAGGATGCAGCATGGATTGTCCTGAACACAGAGATAAAACAAAGTCAGTTGACACCACATCTACAGATTCTGGACAACATAGGATTGTTACAGAAAGCCAAGACAATCAACACAATGTTGTGTGAACAACCAATGGTAAGAACAACAATGCAATGCCTTGATCATACCCGATCTTTATTGCACAATCGATAAAGCGGCCCATACACGATCAATATTATTGCACAATATGGAGCCCAAATTAGGGGCATGTGCTTCTGGCATGATAGGTGGAAGTGAGATTGGCAATAATATTGCCCATTTTGGTCCTCATATTGTGCAATAATATTGAACGTGTATGGGCGGCTTAAGGCTTTATTTGCCACCAACGGACCGGTGGTTTTTCATTGTGATGACACTCTCAACGTAACATATTAACCTTGTGGTGTTCAGCAACTTTGACCAGGTTTTCTCAGGGATGGCCACATATTTTATTCTCAGAGAGTACTCCACTAAGATCTCTGGTGTCGCACAAACTGTCACCATTTTATTTTTACCTCTTCAGAAAGGTACGAGTATTCTAATGCACGAAGTTGCCAAGTCATACAGAGATTTCATAAACGCAAAGGGCTGGACTGACCCTGCTGTTACTAACTGTGCTGGGAAGTGGGGGCTCGGAGATGAGTTGATGGTGTACTTCAAGGTAAGATGTCCTATCCGATTAAGAGTATGTAAGGCACAAGGATCAGAACATGAGCAAAAGCCCCCAAAGTCCTTGGAATCCATACAGGCTCTAAGGAGAACCTTTACAGCTTCTTTAGGCCCAACTCCCTACAACCAGGCTAACATCAGAAACTGTGGTTAAGCCAAAAGGAAAGTACAGCTCAAATGTCGAAACTGGACCTTCTGTAAAATGAAAAATATTTATACAGAACCAAAAATATCAGAACTAAAAATCTTTTTTTGACAAGACCTATCGCGATTCTTTAGCCAATCCAAAATTTCCAGTCACATGTACATGTACTGTTGTATGATATATTTATTTGCCTTCCTACTTATATGTTTTTCAAGGCAAACATCAACCCAATCATAGATGAGTGTAACAACCTGACCCAATACGTCCTCAAGGCCAACATCCTGATTGGAAGAAAAATGTGTTTCGTTCAAACGGCATATTGGAACAGGAGGAACGGAGCTGTGACAAATGATGATGTCTTTCCTAATGCAAAGATGGGTTTTAATGGCAAACACTTCACCGTGGGCACATTGCCGGTACGTCAGTTTTACCAAAAGGAATAGGTAGAGTCAATGAATCATACAAACAGGCATATCTTGAAGATCCATTAACTACTAGCTACAAATTCTAGTGAATTGTTGGAAGGGCTAAACAGACCTGGTCAATTGAGAGGAAGCTTACAATCACAAAGAGATTAATAGATTCAGTGATACCGAAATTGCCCAGATGCAATGCAGACTTAGCCTCTAGACTCAATGTTCGAATGGTCCATGTACGATGTGCTCACCTCGGTGAATGTACTACCAGAAGAACAAATGACAAACGTTAAATGAAATATTCCAGGCAAGCCTTGAGTTCCTGGGTAATATGATTATGGTCAAAATTTCAAGGTCAAAACATTCTCGCTTGAGTAATTTACGACATTTGTGCCGGTCTATTTTCCAAAATGGCCGCTTGGTAACCATATATTAGGGGTCCAGTTGGACGAAAATTTGCTGTACACATAGAGGGGACCTAGATACATGATCACACCAATTTAGAAGACACTACGTCAAATAGCCATGAAACGTGCCACCAAATGGCATTTCCACAAAGGTACAGTCACCCACGGGGTGTATAACTACTTCAGCTGTTCCAAAAAAGTGCCCCTTGTGCAGTAGGAAAGCTTTGTACAGGGGGGATTTACCTCCACACCACGCATACACTGTAGTGCTACATGTAGAATACCTTCAGAACCATTATGAATATTTGGCTGCACATTTCGCCACAGGCATCATTTTGTGCTTTCCAGTACACCTTCTTCCAAATAAAGCACAAGGCACCAAATGGAACGTTGTCCTACATGTACACTGGTCTCACCATGGATATTTTACGCATCATTGCAGAAGCATTGAATTTTACGTAAGTAGACCACCAATACAAGTCAACGAAATTAGCTATCGCAGTGTAAAACTGGAGACAGAGCTCCATCGCAATACACCTACTATCAGACATGTCATAAAAACATGGGTCAACAAAAAAACTATACGCGTATAGTTTTTTGTTTTATAGTTTTCTTTTGTTTTACAGTTTTGTTTTTTGTTTTGTATGTTTTTTGTTTTACTATACATGTACATTTTTTTGTATACAACAGAGAGACCAGTGTCTTACACATCAGCTGAACTATGCATCGCATTGGGACACAGATTTCTACCAATTCCACACTTTATGAAGACGAGATAGTATTTTGTTTATTGGTTTCATTATTTATTTCATCATCTTGCTGAATTAATCTTGATTTGGAGGTTTTTCCTTATTTCTTATGTTATTATTCCTGATTTCAGTTATAGCTTTGTTGAGCCGGCAGACGGATACTGGGGAGCACCGGATGAGAACGGGAATTGGAATGGTATGATACGAGATCTGATTAAAAAGGTAAGTGGATTGTCTATTATCATTGCCACCTATACAGGGAACCTGATAGCTTTTCTGACGGTCACGAAAGTGACTCTACCCATTTCAAAACTGGGAGATCTGCCGAAACAGAATAAACTGAAGTTCGGAGTTATAAAGGGAACAGCAATGTGGAACCTACTCAGAGTAAGTAGGCCTACATTCCATCGTCCATGAAAGTTGTATAACGTGTTCCAGACTCCTGCAATGAGCCAGGAATCGATGGAGATTCCAAGCTGCAAAGAATTTGAATTTTTGAAGTTGAAAATGTTTAAAACTATTGCTGCCCTCACTGTGTTAAGCCAGACATAGCATCAGGTAGGGGTTGTAAACTGCCACTAACTAACTTTCTACCACAACCAAACAAAATTACATCCAAATGGTAAGCACCTAGTTTCTCAAGGGTGGCTAGATGGAAACCGCCAGTAAGAGTGTTAAAATGGAGAAAGCAAAACCCGTTGTGAAGCCTCCTGATACATATTTCATTGCTGTGCAATTTTATTTTCCGTAGAAGTCAAAGACTGGTGCCGCAAGCGAAGTATGGAAAGCAATGGACAAAGACCATCAGCCAAGTACGCATATGGAAGGGTTGAAATGGGTGCTAGAAGGTAAGGAAAAGGGGACTGGACTCAGGTTGAGTCTTTGAAGAAAATACACCGAAGCTGTAGAAGCAAATGCAGACCTCAAATTGGTGACACACAACACAATTCGAGTGAGAAACTGCGACAATACATTGAGATACATATCTGGGGAAGATGGACTCAAACGCGACTTCTAACCTTTGGATCCACTGGGGTTTATGTAACGCCTCACTTTTCACGGAACAGGTCCCAGGGTTATTACAAAGTAATAAGAAACGACATCGCCATTTGTACATTTCGGATCAACTAAAACGGGAGGACGCAATTGCCAAGTTGACATTTAGGGCCGTATGCACCAAACGAAGATCATCTTGAACTCAGGCTGAGCCACAACTTTTCAACTGTTCAGGTTTGCCAGAGCACGACGTGATAATGGAAAAGTTGTCGCTCAGTTCAAGATAATCTCATCTTGTCCAAACAAGGCTATCGACTCCGTATGAACTCCGTCTTTAGCCTTGTCCGAATCGTGTCATCTTTTCCGTTAATGCATAAATTATTAATGAACCTGACCCCTACTTGACCCCGCCTCCGAGCCAATCAGAACTTGCGAAACAAATCACCGTTGGACACTTTCTTTGCTCTTCACGCTTGAATTTGTAACACGGATTTTGATTGGCGCGTCGATTTTCCTTCGCGCCCCGATGATTGGCTGAGGCTTTCACCACCTCAGAAACGGGAAATGTGGTGGATTCGAACCAGGCTAGATGGCCGTCAGGCCAGATAGACTGGTGAGAACCAGATGGATAATCTTCGCTTGGTGCATACGGCCCTTAATGTCAACTTGGCAATTGCGTCCTCCCGTTTTTTATAACCTTTTGTGATGACGTTTTACTCTTGTTACTGCGAGTCCGATTTTTGTTCAATGTTGGCTGACGGAATTTTTGTGGAAAAGTGAATCTAAGGATTCACGAAGCTGTGTCAGTATGGCCTGAGTAACAAAACGGTTGGCAAAGCAAGAAACATACACATTATTCCTGTATATCCACTCATGTTTCGTCTCTTTCCATCTTTTTTCCGGAACATGTTTTTTTTTCAGGGAAGTTCGTCCTGATTGCCGAAAAATCATTCTACGACGGAAAAGCTGCCAATAACTGTCAGTTAATAAAAGTACCAAAGGAGGAGCTCTTTCACGCAAGTTCTGCCATCGTTGTGCAGAAAGGCTCACCACTTAAAAGACTGTTTTCAGAACAGTAAGTGTGAAGGCTAGTTTTTGCTTGATCTAAATGACAGCAAGTTTTACCTGACAGGTCAGCAATAGGAGCAACTGTTATTTTTTATATCACTTTTTTAAATATATTTCAGAATCCAGTGGATGGTACAATCTGGGTTACTCTACCAAATCACAAAAAACTGGACCCCACGATCCAAATGTACTGGTCTCACATACAGCAAGAATAAACCTGCAACACTTGCCGACACTCAGGGAGCATTCATTGTATTTGGCATTGGAGTACTTGGTTCTCTTCTTGCGTTCATCATCGAGTGTATCTATTTCCACTGGACAAAACGAAAGGAAGTGGCCCCGTCAGTGGCAACGGCAGCCAACAAGGATAGCACCAGAAAGCCAAGACCTTTTAATGAACATTGAAGTGGTTGCGTTCATTGTCAGACATTTGAACAACGGACTCATTGTGAGAGCAACATTTCAAGATTGAGAGCTCGGGTACTTTTGAGAATCATAAAAGCACACTGTTAGAAATAACAGAAGATTTTACAGAAAATCTGTGCAGCAGAGTCCCCAGCACGGATCTGTAAAATTACAGACTTGATCTGTAAAATTACAGACTTAAATAAATGTTAACAGAGACTTGACTGGAGGCTGACCAAATTATATTTTCATACTGGCCTCAGAAGGCATCATAATGGGATGTCCAATGGAGTCCAACCAATACAGGAAAACATGAATCATACCATTAAAAAATTATGTAAATTTACAGAAAGTGCTGGGGACTCTGCTGCAGGCAATTTCTGTAAAATTACTGCAAAATTACTACTGTAAAATTAATAATTTCTAACAGGGAAACCATATTGAAATATTGGTTGACACATCCATAATCGGACAATGTATTGTAGGGGTCTATTAATAGTATATCACTTTATTCTTCTGAAAATTTCAGATCACATACGCTTTGCTTGGTTATTTATCAACTGCAGTCTGCTTATTCTATGAAGGTACAGTCACTCATGTAACTTATAACTTATACCTGATAATAAGCAAAAAGTCAATCTCCAGAATTCACGAATTTTCGACCCCAACCGGGGTCTTTTTCAAGAGTCTTTTCTAGAGTTTCAGATTGTAAAGTTCCACTTGAAAAAGACCCCGGTTGGGGTCGAAAATTCGTGAATTCTGGAGATTGACTTTTTGCTTATTATCATTTTGTGTGTCAATTTTGTGCTATTTTGTATCTTTGATATAACTTACATGTACCTGCTTATCATAATTTGAGCGAAACAAATATTTTCAAGCTGTAAGATTTTCTATCGTAATAAAGATCTATAATGTGAAAACCTGAAGATTCCTGTCTTTTTAAAAAATCTACCAACAACTCCTAGGAAATTTTCAGGGGTGTTTAGGATCCTCAATGAATCCCACTATCTCTGTCCTCTCCCAGAAGGGGAAAACACCACCAAAGAATGACTGACCAATTCTTTGTTCTGTGGGCCTGCCAAGTGAGGGAATGATCGGCAAGAACTTTTCCACCCGCGCACGCCCGCAAACGCCTCGTAGAAAAGCAGCTTTAGGCGGGCGAATCCCTGCAAACTAGAATGAAATGGTCCATGGACCATGTGCTCACCCCTTTGGACATAATAGTGTAATGACAGAGAGAGGTATGTACATGGTCCACGGACCATTTCATTCCAGTTCGCGGGGATCCGCCCGTCTAGGTCGCCACAGTGTGACCTGGGCGTTACCACAAAGCGAATTGGTATCGAAATATCGGCATCAAATAATAAGTGTTAGAATTTCCCTCTAGAAAAAGCAAATCGGAAAACTAAATGACTCTCTCACAGCAGCTGCTCAATAACAGTCACAATTACGGCACTGGCATCGAGTCCAGTCAAGTTAATAAACCCGGCATTAATTATTCAGGCTATGACATAGAAGTCGCTCGATTGAAACATAGCGATTAGACGATACCAGACGAGTCTGATTGAACCTCACCTCATCAACAGTGCACTTCTAGCCGGCAAGATTATCGGATTCTTCCTCACTGCACCAGACAGAAAGAGAAGGCGAGCACAAAAATCGACACACAATATGATAAAGTACCGGTATATAAAGACAATTTCCAGAATATTTAGCAAATTTTCGACCCCAACCGGGGTCTTCTTCAGGCTGGAACTTTACTGCACCAGACACAGGTGAAATAGCCGATGATGTCGGCAGCAAAAATGTGGCTGTTTCTGATTTTCAGTATTTTTTCTGGACCAACGATGGCATATTGTGTAAATCGTCCAACTCATATAACAATCGGTAGGTGAAATTTAGAACGATTTCTGCACATTCTAACTACATGTATTCATTTGCTTTCGGGTAAATATGCTCGATTTTAGGCTATGCCTNTTTTTCAAGTGGAACTTTACAATCTGAAACTCTAGAAAAGACTGATCAGTGGAAGATCAGTGATGTTGTGGATAACATCACTGGTCGACCTCAAAGGTAATTATTGCAGGCGACGTAGTAGTCGCATCGGTAGTCGCCCCTATTTTAGTCGCCAGTGTGCGGAGCCCTTAACAGACAAGAAATGCGCCACCCCTCTTCACGGCAACTGACGATGACTACGACTACGGACGGCGGGTATCTGTCTTTGACAGGTGAGGCAAAAGCTACAAGGCCCTTTCATGGACGCATAGTGTATTATACGCGCTGGTCATTCATCCAAGTACATATACTGCCCGCGCTCTACGTTGCTTAACATCTAGCTCGGAGGCCAACGCGCTAACCACTAGGCCATAAAGGTTGGTACAGAAAGAAGAAATGCCTTGCCCTGTGACAAAAAGGTCACCAGATTCACCTGCACTTCAGCAGTTTCTCTAACAATTAATTTTCACCTAGAAGTTGAACTACTAGCTGAGTTCTCTTCAACATAATTAATTATGGAAATACCTTGGCCTGAACGAATTTAAATTGGATTAATACTTGCAGGGGGGGGGGGGGGTTGGGCCGTGCAATAGTAGCTACAAGGGTTCAAACCAAACGGATTTTCGACAGGTTGGCACAGAAAGAAGACATGCCTTGCCCTGTGACAAAAAGGTCACCAGATTCACCTGGACTTGAGCAGTTTCTCTAACAATTAATTTTCAGCTAGAAGTTGAACTACAAGCTGAGTTCTCTTCAACATAATTAATTATGGAAATACCTTGGCCTGAACGAATTTAAATTGGATTAATACTTGCTTTTACTGTTAATTTCCCACGGGGCCAAATTGTGCAATTCACATGTACTGGTCTTATTTTTTTCCAGCCTACTGCCTCAAATCCATACGGCATGAAATTTTAAATGCAATTACCACGAACTAAATTAGATTCAGAATATCAGCATTCGATACGTGTACATTTCACAGTGTTAAAATTTCACACTAAAAATTAAATTGAAAAATTATATAACTCACGAACACAGTTGATCAATAACAGCGACAATTATGATACTGGCATTAACTTCCAGTCTATTACTGATATTACCAGTGATAAAGTGATATGGCTTATTCAGTATCATTGACACAGAATTTTTTCAATGAAGACATAATAATTAGACGATACCTTGGACGCTAGTCAAATTGAAGCTCACATGACTATCAGTGTGCTTTTAGCCGGCTAGATTATCGGATACTTCGTGTTGGCAGCAGATATCAGGCAAAACAGGTGATAATGTGGACAATAAAAATGTGGCTCGCTCTGGTTTTCACAACCGTTTCTGGATTAACGATGGCATGTTGTGCGAATCTTCCGACTCGTATAACTATCGGTAGGTGGATTTTAGAACTATTTCTGCTTTAATTTGTGGCGAATTTGATGAGCACTGCAGGCAGGTAGCATGGTATCAGGACATTTGCCCCCGGACATCTGCTCCCGGACTTATGCCCCCTAGGATATCTGCCCCCATAGGACTTCTGTCCCTTCTGCCCACCGGACGTTTACCCCTGTAGGACCTCTGCCCCCCTAGGACATCTACCCCGGCACATTTACCCTCGTAGGACTTCTGCCCCCGGACATTTACATACTGGCAGATCAAGAACCTGTGGATATATGTATTTGATGGGCTAGTAGAGCAGGGGATGTTGTGGAATGGAAACAAAAACTCCTCCTGTCTACAAGGTACCGGTACACAAAGGTGCTTACCTGTCCACAAGGTAAAAATACAAACTAAGGAAAGCTGCTCACCTGTCCACAAGGTACAAACACAAAGTACGGAAAGGTGCTTACCTGTCCACAAGGTACAAACACAAACTAAGGAAAGGTGCTTACCTGTAAGGTACACAAAGGTGCTTACCTGTCCACAAGGTGCCCCAAGAAATCCTCTGGGCAAATTCTCTTTAGGTGAACCGTCGTGTCGTCATATTCTTGGGGGAGTTCGAGGGAAGGCCAGCACTTGAAATTCTGGAAAAAGTCAGAAATCAAAATTCTCCTTTGTGTCATTCTTGACATGAGATAGAGTGGAGCAGTAATGCAACTCTAGGAAGCCATTTCCTATTTTGAAGTACATGTAAAATGTTACAGTTTTAGCCTCGTATATTCTTTTTTTAGGTTTGATACTGGATGATACTTCAAAAATCAACGCCACGAATATATTGCCACTTGTGGCAAAAATAAAAGCCGAGAACAGTTTTTTTGAAAATATAACTATACGGATTGATGAGGTGAAGCTCCAAGCCAGCAGTTATACAGAAAAACTCAGTAAGTGGTGATGTATGCAGTCACACATGATGCTAAAGAGTGTGGACCATGTTCAAAATTGCAACCAGTCAGTTGCTTTATAGGAATTATCTGCAATTATGATGGTTCTCGTATTTCCCAATCTATTGGTATTGCCCGATCTACCGATTCTCATAGCAGCTGATTTCTAGCTTCTTGTTGACCAATTCTTTTGTATTGGATTGTTGAATTTGAAACATCAGCAGTTGGAGCAGAAGTAAATATGTGGTGAGAAAAATGTAGAAATCGAAAAAAAGATCTTGACAACCGCATCACGAAGTTGGTTGTTTTTTTTATTAACCAAAAAAATAATAAATCAGAGAGAGGCAACTTTGAAGGTAATGGTTGTGTCCAGGGGCCAGTTTCATAAAGTGACTTTAGGCTAACGGTACCATTAACTTCAATGCATTTTCCATTTGGTTAAAGGTATGCCTACCATTAGCTTAAAATCACCTTATGAAACAGGCCCGAGGCCACTTAATTTTATAACCACTACACTCGGCGTTAGCTCTCTAAACAATAGGCCAACATCTAATTTCACAACTTCTTCCAGTTTGTGACCAAATATCGCGAGGTGTAACAACCGCCATATCTGTCACGCGATGCAGCAGGTTACCAGCTATGCTATCGATATTCAAGAAATTTAACATCCCCATCATGAACATAAGAACCGAACCTTGTCCACAGCAAGATACACGTATTTACCTGAACGTCATGAGGCAGTTGGCGACTGAGGCCCCATTCATCCGAGACCTGCTGAAAAAAGAGAAATGGGTTTACGTCAGTCTCTTCTATGATGATACTTTTAGTAAGTAAAAAAGGCATCAAGTATTATAACCAGGAAATACATGTAGTTATACCAGTAGGAAATTACACCAGGAAATTACTCTAAATTCCCACTTATGTACCTGTCCCATTCCTGAACTCGGAAAAAATAACCAAACCCTAAATTGAAGATATCGCACGCTGTCATTCTTTGCCAGGCTCGGGAGTGGGACGACAGGTAAGTGGACAGGACATTACTGTTTCTGACCATACCCCACCCCATTATCTTCAATTTAGGATTTAGTCATTTTTTTCCGAGTTCAGGAATGGGACAGGTAAGTGGGAGTTTAGAGTATAACCAGCTGATGGTCCTTGGACTTGCAGAACAGTAAAACCACTCGTCATTCACAACTGTACGTACGTGCGGTTTCCCTGTTGCTGAGTGTTAATTATGCCAGTTTTACATTGTATAGAATAAACTCAGTGTACAGTCCTGTCATTGCGGATTTTCCAAGTACGTTCTGCGAGTCTGCCTTTTTTTCACCGACACTGATGATTAGAACTTAAATTAAATTCCTGCAGACACAGAAACCATGAACGAAATCCAAAGACTGCTGCACAAAGAAAGCATCTACATGGGCATCATTCATATTGAAACGATCAGAGACATGGGAGAAACACTGAAGAAGATATACGACATTCACCATAAGGTTACATGGAGATACATGATCGGAGCAAGTTTGGTGAATACATTGAAGGTTTTACAACAGGTATGGTGATGCATGTGAACTTTGAGTTGGGTCCTGATTACAGGATTATGATCTTGGAAATGATATTGATTGGCGCAACAATAAAATAATCTACATGTAGTAAAGATACGAGCTAACAAGCTGTGTGAATGTACTTTATCGTTGCGGAACACAGCGACCTATCTTTGAGTCACTGCAACTGACTTTTATGCTAGGATTTCTGATTGTTTTTCTGATGTAGCTGAAATATGATAAGAAGTGTTCTCATATCTACAACATGCAGGAACTGACCAGGCGATGTCTTGCTAGACCTACACGTTCATGTCAATACCCATGTCTTACGAGTTGCACGCAAAATTCATTTCAGGCCGAAAAGATAGGAATGCGAGGCAAGGACACAGCATGGATTGTCCTTAACACAGGGATCAAAGAAAGTCAGTTGACACCACAACTACAGATTCTGGACAATATAGGATTGGTACAGAAAGCCAAAACAATCAGTGCAATGTTGTGTGAGCAGCAACTAACGGTAAGGACTACAATATTAAGTACTCATGCCAGAAGGCTACAGCAAATAGGCATCACCAGTTAATCAAATATCCAACATAGAGCAGAAAAACGACACACAAAATGATAGTAAACGTAAAGTCGTCTCCGAATTTCGCAAATTTTCGACCCCAACCGGTGTCTTCCTCCAGGCACTTTCTAGTACAGATCCCAGAAGTGAATGAGCTGGATCCTAATTATCGAATAGTAGTTATAGTGAAAACCCTGAAAAAAACACAGGAAGGCGTGGAAAGTTTTATTTCACCAGTTAATTACAGAATTTCAATTTGATTCTCAGACACTGCTCTACAAAGAACTCTAGTCTGGCGTCACAAAATCCATTATTTCATTTTATCTCTTCAGGGAGGTTTGAGTATTCTGATGCAAGAAGTTGCCAAGTCGTACAGCGAGTTCATCGGCGCGATGGGCTGGAACGACCCTGCTGTTACAAACTGTACTGGGAGATGGGGGCTCGGAGATAAGTTGATGCTGTATTTCAAGGTAGGAAGACCTTTTTTCCATTAAGAGTAAATGCGGCTGCCGTTCTTGATGAGACATTGGCTAAAGTCCCATTTTCAAGATGACCGATTGACCACCATATTTGAAGTTGAAAAGGGTCGAAATTCGATGTACGCATAGAGTTTCGTAAATACATAAAAATCGAGGTCTAATCATTCTAGTTGCAGTAATTTATGAGATATGGGACATTGATGAGACATTATAGGTCATACGAATAAAGACTTAGTAAATGCTTTTACTTGAATTTTGCAATACACATGCACTTGGCAATGCTGTACAAGTCTGAAGTAAAAGCATTTGCTAGTCTCTTTATTCATGTGACCCATTGTTTGATTTCCTCCAATTCCTTTTTTTCAAGGCAAACATCAACCCAATCATACAGGAAGGTAACAACCTGACCCAATATGTCTTCAAGGCCAACATGATAATTGGAAAGAAAATGCGTTTCGTTCAAACCGCATATTGGAACAGGAGGAATGGAGTGGTAACAAATGATGATGTCTTTCCTAACGCGAAGATGGGTTTTAATGGCAAACACTTCACCGTGGGCACACTGCCGGTAAGAATACACCGTACTATTTGCTAGAACAATTTCAGGACCAAAAATTTATACCTGATGATCGCAGTACTTTTTGCCATGATAACATGCTATCATATTGTGCATTTCAGTTCAGCTTCTTCCAAATAAAGCACACGGCACCAAATGGAACAGTGTCCTACACCGGTATTACTATGGATATTTTACGCATCATTGCAGAATCGTTGAATTTTACGTAAGTAGACCACAAATACAAGTCAACAAGATCAGCTATCCCAGTGTAAAACTGGAGACAGAGCTCCAGCTCGCCCAGTCTTAAACTGGAGAGAAAGTTAGGCCTACATGCCACATACCTACCAACAGACACATTAGAAAATACAGCGAAAAATATAAGGCCTAAAGCACACCAACATTTATATCTAAAAGAGGTACATGTATCAGTGTCGCTGAATTGGTGAATGTCGTCCAGTCCTGGTCCTACAAACTGATTCCTAGCCCAAGCCCCTAACCCAAGCCTGACCCTCAACCCTTGTCACTGACCCCTACCCTTAATCGTAAACCTAGTCCTGACCCCAAGCGTCAACGGCTAACCATCCTAACTCCGTAACCTGGGTACACTGGTTTAGACGACATTAACAGTTAGTGCATCAGCGTCTTACATATCAGCTGAATTATACATCACAGTAAACGGGGTTTTGTTAATTTCTTTTGTGATATATTTCTGATTTAGTTATAGCTTTGTTGAGCCGGCAGACGGTTACTGGGGGGCACCGGATGAGAATGGACAATGGAGTGGTATGATACGGGATCTGATGAAAAAGGTAGGAGGATCATGTTGACATGCATCGCCTCAATTTTGGGTTCCATTAAACTAAAAATAGATAAGTTCGATTAAACCAATAACCACCAGTCGAATACACCAACCAAAGTTCCCGAATACACCAACCACCAATCAAGTTCTCGAATACACCAATCAAGTTCTCGAATACACCAACCAAAGTTCTCGAATACACCAATCAAGTTCTCGAATACACCAACCACAATTCTCGAATACACCAATCAAGTTCTCGAATACACCAATCAAGTTCTCGAATACACCAACCAAAGTTCTCGAATACACCAATCAAGTTCTCGAATACACCAAGCAAGTTCTCGAATACACCAACAAGCAAGTTGTCTTCATGGCAGACCAACAGATTCATTCCAAATTTGAGAAAACCAAAGAATATTTTAGAATTCAGTGCAAGTTTACGAGGCTTTGATTTTGTACTTTGCAGGAGATAGACATTGCAGCAGCAGCTCATTTTATCACCTACGCCAGAGCATTAGTGGTTGACTTTGCTGATGCATACTTTTTTGAACCCCACGTACTAATAATGAAGAATCCTGGTCCTGGGAGCAAATTATATGCATATCTCCAGCCACTCCATAAATATGTAAGTATCGCAAGTAAAGGCCCGTCTACACGGTCATACATTTGTTCAAAACATCCTCATACATTTGTATGATGATGTTCATGGACAGATATTTGATTGTGTAGGCTGTTTTCCCAACAAACTTGAACAGCAACCAACATGTATGATGATGTTCAAATTTGTGTGATGATGTTCATGGACAAATGTGTATGATCGTGTGGACTGTTTTCCCAACAAACCTGAACATGTATGATGATGTTCAAATTTTTAGCTGCATGTTTCATCTTGCCAATGCAAAACATCCCAAAAAAAATGTGTGATGATGTTCAGGCACAAATGTATGATCGTGTGGACGGTTTTCCCAACAAACTTGAACATCATCCAACATTATCCTTTCTCCATCATACTTCATCATACAATGTCCATGAATGTTGGACTGTAGATCGAAATCCCCAACAAACTTGAACATCATCATACTAGTCTATGATGCTGTTTTGAACAATGTATGATGATGTTCAAAATTTTAGCTGCATTGTCACAAGACAGAAATCGACAAACAAGCTTGGACATCATCATACAAATGTATGATGATGTTTTGAACAAATGTATGATCGTGTGGACAGGCCTTTATATAATCAAACTATCTTCCCGCCGGCCACCGAAGACTAGGCGATATCGGCTTTGGCATTGTTTGATAATGGGCACGCATCCTGGCGAGAACATTCCATGCATCTCTGTCCAGATTGAGTATGGAGGGCGATGTCGGAGGAGGTCCTCCCCCGGAAAAAATTGAAAATCTACACCCTCTCAGATGCATTTTCCCAACATCTGATATTACAGTTACTTGGCTTGAAGAGGGAAAATGACCTTTTATATTAGAGGAAAAATTTGCTTTGTCCCTTTTTGCTCTAGGGGGCATTTGCCCCCCCCCCCGCTAGCTATGCCCCTGACTTAAGCAAGTTATTCTACATTCTTGAACACGATTTTAGGTATGGATATCCACGATTATTTCCGTACCAGCCACGGCCCTAATTCTCTGGCTCCTCACTAAGTATTCAGCCTTCTACACACAACAAGATGAGGCGTGTTACGCTGAGGCTGTCAACATGAAGAGGTATTTCCCATGTTTTTGGTACATGTATGGATCGATCGTGACTCAGGGTAAGGTGCAATTCATGGCAGTCACATCTTTCGTAATTTGTAGAAAGACAGGTGTGACAGGAATCAACGTCCTAGGAATGCAAGTCTGCCAAACAATAGCCCGCTATTGTAAGGTTATATACATGTACGAGTGATCATGGTTTCTGTAGCCATATTAGCTAAGGTTACACCTGTTGAAAATATCCGTGTTTTTCCAGACCCGTGTCAAACCCGTGTGTACGAAAAGCCAGGCGAGAGGTCACACTACTACATTGTAGTTAAGTAGCCCGGCGAGCTTGCCGTGTTTCAAAAACTCGTGTTTTTCAGACACGGGTTTCTTGAAGCCCGGCAATTCATAGGCGTGACCGCAAAAAAACGGCAATTTTATGTACTGTAACCAAGGCTATATTCTGATCCCTCGCTGAAAAATAAGACCAGACTTTTGATTCCAGTGAGGGGGACTTTGACCCCTGTCACACTGGCAGCCTAAATGTATAAAATGCAAAACATCGGTGCATGTACAAGTCATGTACCGTAAAATGACGCGTGCATTTGGGGGGCTGTCCACCACATGCATGACATGTGCTGAACTTATCTTCCTAACGCTGCAAAAACCACCAGTAGGCCTATGAGTTACATGTATTAGGATCGAGTGATCAGCATACTTGTATGCACCCCTTCGTTCCTTCAGGTGGCTGTGACATGCCAGTTTCTGCAAGTGGTAGAATCCTTCTGAAAGTCTGGTGGATGTTTGTTCTGGTAATGATTGCCACCTATACCGGGAACCTGATAGCTTTTCTCACTGTGACGAAAGTGAGTCTACCCATTTCGAAACTGGGGGATCTGCCAAAACAGAAAAAGTTTCAGTTTGGACCTATACAGGGAACAGCCGCCTTGAACCTACTGAGAGTAAGTACATTCCATGCCGGCGACTGCTGCGATGAGTCGGGAGTTGTTTGAGCATCCAGGATGCTTTCTTTCAACTTCCACTGCAGGAATTTGAATTTTTTAATTGAAAACGTTTAAAGTGCTGCCACCCTGTCTTCAGCCAGACGGAGCATCAGGCACGGGTTTGCAAACTTCCATTAAAGCCACACTGTATTAAATTGAGAAAGTCCTGATGTCCTCTGACGTTAATAGTGTAGTGCAAATATGTAATGTGCTCTATCTATTGAATAAATTAGAGGAGCTCTGTTTGCAGGTTTTTTTCTATGTGTGCTGAAAGTTAGGGCTTAATTCTTTGAAGAACGTATCAGCAAGCATTTTGGGGACCTTCACGAGGCTATGAGACCTCTACCACTACACTCTCCTAACACTTTAAAAATACCGTATAATTCAATTATACAAACGGGCCTGAATTTTCTACCATTAAATGAAATTACATGTACATCCATGAGTGGTGAGCAACTACACGTAGTTCCAAGGGAGGGTTACTGGCTGGAAATCGCCAGCAAGAGTGTTAAAATGGAGAAAGCAAAATCTTTTTTAAGCCTTCTGATACATATTTCATTGTGGTTATTCTTGACAGAAGTCAAAGACTGGTGCCGCAAGCGAAGTATGGAAAGCAATGGACAAAGACCATCAGCCAAATACGCATATGGAAGGGTTGAAATGGGTGCTAGAAGGTAAGGAAAAGGGGACTGGACTGAAGGGTGTCAGGTTGAGTCTTTGAGCAAAATGAACCAAAGCTGTAATTCCTTCAACAGACAGAAGCAACTCTGCAGGCACCTGCCGAGCTTCAGTCGGTTTCGTCAGTCACATCTAGCTAAGAGTAGGTATAGCGAGTCCCAACACCAAGTTCCACCCCTCACCAGGGTCTGCCCTGGATGAACTGGTGACTGAGACAGAACGTGGAGTGAGAAACTGTGACAATACAGAGATCTCAGGAAGATAACAAAAAGCAAGAACCATGTACATTATTCCTATCCACCGATATTTTCATCTGTTTTATCCTTTTCCGGAATAGATCTATCTTTTCTTCCTCAGGGAAGTTCGTTCTGATTGCTGAACTATCCTTCTTTGACGCAAACGCCGCCGACAACTGCGACCTAGTAAAAGTACCAAAGGAGGAGATCTTTCATGCAAGTGCTGCACTCGCTGTGCAGAAAGGATCACCACTTAAAAGACTGTTTTCAGAACAGTAAGTGTGAAGGCTAGTTTATGCTTGATCTCAACTTGGAGGAATTATACTGAATTATACGGAATTATACTGTCAGTATAATTCCTCCAAGATCTCAATGACAGCCAGCTGAACAGTTGTCATGACACACGACAGAAACACTCTGCCCGTAGTTACCAAACCATTCAGTAAAATCTGACAAGATGCTTATGTAAGTAGTAAATTTACAAGTGTTCGGTAAGTTGCGAATCTCATGATAGGTTAAATGTGTGGACAAACTTTTTGAACTGTTGTAATTTTTTCTATTTTCAGAATCCAGTGGATGATAGAATCCGGGTTACTCTACCAAATCACAAAAAACTGGACCCCAAGATCCAAATGTACTGGTCTCACATACAGTGAGAATAAACCTGCAACACTTGCCGACACTCAGGGAGCATTTATTGTATTTGGCATCGGAGTACTTGGTTCTGTCCTTGCATTTACCCTGGAGTGTCTGTATTTCCACTGGACAAAACGAAAGGAAGTTGGCCCATCAACGGCAAAGGGAGACAGCAAGGATAGCACCAGAAAGCCACGACCTTTTATTGAACATTGAAGTGGTTGCATTAGTTGGCAAATATTTGAACAACCCACTCCATGTGGCAATAAAAAATGTCAAGTTTTTGACAAATTTATGTATATTTTTGAGATTTGATGGAATCACAGCTAACCATATTGGATGACACACTGGAAAATAATGTATTAGTGACACAATTTTTCAAAATGTTAATTCTTTCTTAACCGGATGAGAGCTTAATCTTTCAATAGTGTGTTACTCCATTTTTCTGAAAATTTCACTCACACACTCTTAGTATGGTTTTATTTATCAACTGCTCTGTGCTTACTGGAATGTCAATCACTTATGTAACTTATCACTTCACTTATACATGTACCTGTTCATCTTGCAAGAAAGATTTTCTAGTGGAATAAACACCATGAAGTGAAAACTGGAAACTTGACTTTGAAATGTGGTTTAAAAAAGGTACCGGTACTGGCCTTAGAACGCTGGCAATAAAATTGGCATTGAATTGAAAAGATATAAATTTTTCACCTCAGCCGAAAATGATACTAAGGGTTGATGATTAGCAACCCCTTACCTATTTGGATAGCTTTAATTGGTCGCAAGGATGTAGTGTACTTCACACATACTTCAACAGGTTTTTATCTGTCCAATTAGGGAAACTCAGTCGGCTCCGATCACTGAAATCGACCAACGACTTTAAGGAAAAAAATGTACCAAATGATTTTGCTCAGGAGTGGAAAAGTTTTTGAATCACTTTTTTGAATCGAATGCAGCAATTTGCATGATCATGGTTGCCTGTGATCGTCTTAAGTTATCAACATCACTGTCATTATCACACCCATTTCTATTAAAATTGTACACCTACTCTTGCCAACAGTTTATGTAAAGCATTTTGTCCTTTCCCAGTAGGCCTCCTTTTGATCTTGCCCCTTTGCCCCATGTCACTCTAGTCATGCCAGTGCCATCTTGCTGTATTTCTATTTTGCCATAACTGGGTTCCCCCCCCCCCCCAC
>NMRB01003190.1:0-15631 GCA_002633025.1 Notospermus geniculatus
GGCTGTCGAAGCGATCACAGATAATTCTACGGACTTTGCATCACATTATGAAAAAACGCTCCAGTCATTCTATGGGATTCAAGGAATTTACAAGACACAACAATCGCAAGCAGGCTGCGTCAAAATTCTACACGATGTTGGTCTTGAAGAAACAGGAGGCACTTGAGATAAAACAGAATGAGCCATTTGGTGATCTCGTCTTATCCCGAGGGCCACAGTTTGATTTGATGATCGAATAAGCACTATGAAAGGGAAATTGAGAAAAAGGCAAAATAAGAAAAGCCAAGAAAGAATGGGCGAAATGGAAGAAGGTGAAATAAGAAAAGGCAAAAGAGAAGGCAGATTGGGATGACACCGGTATTTGAACTTTGAAAGTCGTATGAGCTAAAGTCAACTATCCGGTTAGAATACTCCACGGTGAGACTGAAGGTGTTTCTGGCATGCTGGGGAAAATTGCAGGTCTCTGGCTCATTGGGACTTACCCTAACTTTCCTATGGTGTAGAAATTTTTGTAAGGTTTTGTTAGGTAGGGAAGCCCGATTTCTGTTGGGGTATCACTATTGAGTCACCGTACTTGTGTTTCTAAATTTCCAAGTAATGTAAAGGAAGTGTATAAAAAATTGCATAGGTAACACAAGTATGTCTTGATGTCCATATGATAAATAGCCACAATGAGAATGGCACACACACACACACATTGCACTGTATTTTGTTTTATCTGTCAGAAAATTTTCTTGACAGTTTTATCTCTGTGCTTTCTTCGTGTTTGTCTTACAGTGATAAGAATGTGAGATTCTGTGCAATAAAGATGAGGACTATTACTATTACTAGAAACCTATAATGATTATCAATTCCTGAGTAATGGGTTTCTGTTGTTACATAATACATTATATTTCAGAGTCGCAACACTGGGTCGTTAGGTCCATCATTTCTGCCATGTCAACCTTTAAAATGATAGTAATTATAGAAATTCTGCGACAGATTCTTCAGCATTTACTTTCACCTTTTAACCACTTCAGTACCAAACATTTCGCCATTATGACGTCACGTAATTCATTTTTGTATGCACTGCATGCGTGAGACCATGTGACGTCATGGATCGATTGCACCATTATGATGTCACATAATTTTTGTATGCGCCGCTAATGCCGTGTCATGACGTTGCAGATCAGAAAACTACTCAATAGTGCTGAAGCGGATAAAACCTACATGTAGTGTGTTGTCACCTATCCTGTTATCGGAAAAATGAAATGAAAGCCCCATGGTCTGTCCTCTCCGTGTTTTGTTTGTAAGAGAGGGTAACTACTAGACAGCACCCACTAGGTACCATTTATAATGATGATGATAATTACTTGTTCTCCTTTTCAGTTGTTTGTAAATACATCTCTGAAGTTTATCACTGCCTTCATTTGCAGATTTTGTTGTGTAACAAAAAACGTGATGTGTTTGTGAGCTACGTACCTGTTGTTCCGTCGATATAGGAAGAGATAATTCCTTTCGCTACATTTGGTCGTTTCGTCAAATGCAGAGAAACGTGCGTTTTTCCAGAATAGAAGTTTAGGGAAGCCCTGTCTGTTAGGTATTCATCAGAAAGTTCGTTGATTGCAGTGGGTTCAGTTACTTGTGGTCCTCATGTACATATTTACAAATTCGACGGAATGTACCTTGGCAATGAAATGGTAAAAATTGCTGCTTTGCTACCTTACTGAATCATTACATAGTGACAAATGTTCATTTGTTATTTCTTGGGAAGAAACCAGTCCGTGAATTTGGGTCTGGGCCTACTGCTGTCCTCGAAGTCCAAATGTAGTATCTCAGTAGCTGTCAGTTGACCAGTAGGTGTCGCTACGACCCAATTCAATGCTCAGCGGCCCCTTTCATGCTTGATTGAGCACCAACCAGGAAAATTTTCTTGTGTTGGTCTGCTAGAAATTTGCTGCCATCTTTTGACGATAAGTGCGGCTGACTGCTGCTATTGATGTAACAGTCCCACATCATATTACTAAGCACAATCAAGCATCCTCCCACTGATTCTTCTGATTGGAGGACTGATGAAAAACGACGAGTCAGTCTTGAGTACTGAAATTTTCATGGGGGGAGGGGATTTTACAATAAGGATATCTTTTTGCCTGTGCAGTAATTTACTTCATCCACAGTTTCTCCGTGGCATACCTCCCTTCAGACAAGGTTAAAGGGGGAAGTTTTTTTGTAGGACTACGTGTGACTCATTTTGTTACAAATTCCCGCTCGTATTTTTTAAACTAAATGTATCGTATGACGTAAGAGCCAGTCACTGCCAATAATTAAATGTTTTTGTCAAATTCCATATAAAAAATAATTAAAGTTGGCCTCACACGTACAAGTTCATGTCTGTGAGGTCGGTTCGCTGACATGTGCTCCTAAATCAACAAATTCATGTCTGCACGATTAGAAATTGTGTCGCGGATATAATCAGTGTTATATCTAGGATTTCAGAAGGGCATGGTGCAAACTTTGCGAAAAGGGCACTTCAACCTAGAAAAGGGCACTTTTCATTCGCGGCATTTCTTCTAACGGAATTTGAAAAGTTAAAAAGGTCTCTAATAACTCCAGTCAACAGCCAATTTAAGCCAGTTTCTAAGGTGATATGACCAAAAGGGACCATGGAAAAGGGTCTAGAGGTACTAAAAACCTTTAAAAAATTTTTTTTTTTTTTTAGGGGCATGGCGCCCTAGGGTGTTAAAAAGGGCACAATGGCGCCCCCTTTTGGCGGCATGGCGCGGCGCCACTCTAAAATGGCCTAGATATAACACTGCATAAAATTGGTCACGATGATGTAACACAGGTAGATTTAGGTCTCAGACGTGGCTCGGAGACGGTCTTTGAGACTTCCATGCTACCTGGTAAAAGGAACATCAAGAATATTACAAATTGTGCGTGATCTTACTCGTTGTGGTTCATGTTGAATATTCGTTACGAATTCAAATGTTGAAATATTCACGGTTCACTTCATGACAAACATTACTTTGCTGAAATGTATTACATGTTTGGAGGACCTGTCTCGTAAAATTTTTGACTGTTTTGATGATTCTATTCATGACTAAATTCGACTTAACTTTTCAGCAATATTACTGTTGACTCATTGAGTACCCACTCATGCTTGGTACTAAATGAGTTAACTTACAAAAAACACCAGAGTTCAGTTATTTTTTTTGTCTCTCCAACTTCTCGACAAATGTACTGTAAAATTAGAGATTCTTTATATTGATGTACTGGTATCATATTTTCCTCATAGACTGCATTTGTATTATTGTCACATCAGTTCAATGATTAATGGTGAAATTGACTTACATGTAGCTGGGTCCATAAATGAAATAGTCCTTTGCACATGTGTCTTTATATACCAGTATCGTGTATCCCCAGAAAAGCCCAGCTTCTAGTGTTGGAAAAGTTATCAAAAACCCCCAGACATGACTTGCCGTTTGTGGCGGGGACCTTATTCCTGAAACTGGTGTGACATCTGCCAGTGTTTCTGTTTGTCAGTGTTTCACCATACTGTTTTGGAAAGGCTGGTGGATAGATTGACATGTTTCTCTGTGTGTCCCCTGTTGTCAAGTTGCAGATTATTTCATCAGACAATAGTTCGTACAGGAACATTCAGAAATGGGGAACATTCAAAAATGTTACACTTAAGGCTAATTAAAGGACTTGAATCCACATTAGCATTTTCACGCTGAAATGCTGTCATTCCCCCACTGCCTGACATTTTCACAGGCAACCACTACTAACAATCCTTTGATCATTGAATCAGTTAGATCAAATGTTGATTGCCTGTGAAGAAATTTTCCCACTCTGCCGTGCAGATTGTGCCTGTGGGTTCAGGCATTTACAGTGGCAAGCCCGATATAAAAGCTTCCTACTACTGTAAACTGTCCGTGAATTTTTCACCACGCTAATTGTTCGCGATTTTCGCACTTCACAAATTCGCGAAGAATAAATTTCGTGATATGGCCGTTGAGCTTCAGAAATTTTAAAGGCCCAGCGATGTTCGCGTGATTTAAGTTCACGTTTCGATCCCTCATCATGAAAATTTTACGGTTTACAGTATTATGAAACCAGTCAACCTGGGTACCTATGAGTCCCACAGAGACTCTGAATAGGTCCGAGGTTAGCTACATGTGTATTCTTTGACGCACCACGTATTGGGAAAACCGTGAAATAGTTGTACTGTAATATAAGTCTAGATATAGATCCACAGTGTATAAATCATAATGTTCCCCAAGTCTATGTTATCCAGTTATTTAAATGTAGAAAAGGACAGATTTTTAAATGAGGAACACAGTAATGCAGCATAATGCTACTACTTGTAGTATATCATATTTTGTACAATAAACGTTGGAATTACAAGTAGATCAGTGATTTACTTCATTCAGTTAATTTCTCGTTTAAGTCTTGATTGAATGGTTGAGAACTTGTCCAAGACCTTGGTCAGTGTCCAGATCTTTTCATTCAGAGAATCTCGGGTCATTTACGATCGCGCCCCTCCCCATGAGGAGGGGAGCAGTTGTGAAACCCTGGGTGTGAGGATGAGATATTTTGCGTGCCATGTACGACTACTGATCCTTTGTCCTAATATCTGTTTCAGAATAGATGGTAGAGGCGTGTTTCCTAACTGCTAGGGCTATTGACCTGAAACTTGGTACATATATAGCCCTATGTCAGTTGACCTATGACACCAAGTTTCGGTCTGATTTGATTCTTAGCTTGGCCACCAAGTGGCAAAAATGAAAACTCAGATTCCAATAATTCCTAAACTAACGTCTGGATCGTCTCCAAATTTTCATCATCGGTGCATCTAATGAGGATACATGACACGTAGCAAGTTTTTGATTTGACCTACTTTTCAAGGCCACAGAGGTCAAAGTTCAAAATTTTGTCATTTTGGTGGCACGTATCATGGCTATTTGATCTAATATTTGACTTGGTGTGATCAGGTGTCTGGGTGCCCTCTGTACCTGGAACTTAAAGGGCCTCTAGAGGCAGCTCGCCATTAGGCTACTATCAGTACCGGTTCTTCGGCCAGGCGGCGCCACTTTAACGTAATAATCACTAGTACGAGGTATTCAACCTGGGTTTTCCCCGTGGTTTTCCCCTGCCATGCTGGCTGCCTCTAGAGGCCCTTTAAGGCTTGCCTGGGAACATTTCGATTTAACATTCACCCAGGTGAGCACATGGTCCATGGATGATGGACCATATCATATAGATCTTCATGAAGATCTATGCCTCAAGTGCCTTACAACCTGTCATGGGCCTAGCGATATGTATATTGCCTGTAGAGGATGTGCACGTGATGTCATCATTCGCTCGTCAGCCATGTTGGACGTCATCTGACGCTACGAATGCGTTGGACGTGCCGTCCAACATGGCGGCATCTCGTTGTCGTGGTGACGTCATAATCGTCACTGCACGTCCTCTATATCAGGCTGAACGTTATAAGGCCAAAGATCCAGTATATCCAGTAGATAAATTGTTGAATTTGTTCCCAGATTTTGAAACAGAACATGACAAGACAACAGTTATCCAGTAAGAACATTTATTAACCTGTTAGAGAATAAAGATAGTAAGTTGTAACAGAGAATAAAGATAGTAAGTTGTAACAGAAAGGTGAAAATACCATTTTATCAAACATTTATACACGAACAGGTTTTCAAGGAATTGTAAATGTACGGTAGCCTACTCGGCTACCATTTCTATTCGATAGGGCCTCTGAAGTAAAAAAGTGCAGGAATTCTCTTAGAGTACTGGTAGATTGTCCTAAATTAAACTAGGCCTATACATATGACACCAACGACTTCCCATAGCTTTCCATGGTTGAGTTGCCCATGGAGAGCCAACTGACTTGCAGTTCTCATGTGGTGCAACACTGTAGTATAGGAATAGGCAGCCGCCCCTTTAAGGGCGCCCGTGTGTAACCCCCGTAGGGAAGCCCCGGATGTTGGGAGAGAGAGAGGGACCACGAGGCAACGAAGGTTCCAATGGAGGTGGTTAACTGGGTGTAACTACGAATAAAACCTATAAGATGATGAGTTGCCACCTCACTTGTTATCTCTACGACTACCCCACGATCCCAACCCCCGACGAACACGAGAACACGTTAAGATTGTAGAATAGACATTGACTAGAATCACTGATTATTGAGTTGCCCGTGGAGTGCCAACCTAACTCGCTCTAATGTGGAGCATCGCTTTATGGATTAGAATCATTGATGCTGGAATCTCACATACACTGAGTGCTTAGTTAATCGGTGGTCAATAGAATTGTTCTAAGTCCAACGGAGGGGCCAATATGGGCGAATGGTCTTTAATGTGGAGATAAGCAAGTTGACAAGGTTTGCCGAGTAAACATACCAGGTTCCCAAAAGGGCCTCAAATGCATATTATTATGAGTTCCCTCAGATCTGGGTCACCACCGATTAACTAAGCATTCAGTGTATATTTCCCATAGTTTTCTATGGTTGAGTTCCCGCAGAGAGTCAACTTGCACAACTCTCATGTGGAGCACTGCCCTATCATTATAGAATAGATTATATGAATCGATGTTGGAATTTTGCTCTTGTTCTTAATCTTAATCACAGATATTAAACAAATCCACCACGAAAATGCATAGATGAATAACGAGATCATAATTCAATAAAATATTAGGAAGACATGCAACTTGGATAATTCATAACCGCAATAAAATGACACGAAACATCCATCAACGCCGTGTAATGAATTATTCCAATAATTCTGATCTACTTGGAGAATATTGCAATCAAATGGAAGATAGATGTATGGTATTCTCCCATAGCAGGGCTTTTGTTGTACATTCAAGGTGGATAAGAGGAGTGAGGTAAAAACCTTGCTGTGGGAGGATGGATGTATTGGCATATGATGTACCATTACCGACTCGTGGGCTGGAGCGCTTAGTGTATTTCAATCATTGTGAAGTCATTGCAGAGAATTTGCTGTTTTGATTCAAAAGGTTTTGATGAGATGCTTTATGACTGCGAGTCCAAACGATTCAAGAATTAAGTTGAAATTGAGTAACAAGATTTTAAGCTGAAATTGAGTAACAAGATTCTATTCTAAGTCAGTACCCTCAAAAGTGAGGGTCATCTAGAGCCGGGCATATTTCATGCCTCTGATCAAAAGAGAGTTTTCAGGGGTTTATGAAAAGCCTGATTGTACAAATAGGCCTACCTGTATACCCTATACGTACTGCAGGACTAGAAAGAGTACATGAATTTGAAGAAAAAAACAAAACAACTAGTGTAGTCTTTGAAGACTTGACTATTTTGAAGGTAGTATGCACTGGGAATGAGATTATTTGAGGTCACTTTTCCAGTGAGTTTATGTACCAGGTAGACATTGCATGGTCAAGGACATAATCTGTCAATTCTTATGTCCTTTCAAAACACAGTTTCCACTATAACAAGTGTTAGTGCTTGACGAAGCAATAAGTGATGTCTCACGCACAATGAGATACCCACTGTGATGACCCAATCTTATGATAAAGGGTCATACCATCTTATAACCTTTCACTTGGTTCCACAACTTGTTTTCAGATGTGACAATTTTTAGATCATCCCAGGTCTTCCCATCAGATTCCTGTTTATAGATGAGCTGGGCTGGAAATATGAAGTTTAACATCCAAAAATTTCCAAAAACTGAACGGAAATTTTTTGACATGGAACCAGTGCAGACTAAATTGGGCATTTTTTGTGCTTCGAACATTGTCTTGCCTAAGAAAATGAAGTACAGTTGTGCAAAAAAGAATCCAGTGCATATGAACCCTGACCAGGAAAAGGTGTAAAAATGTGAGATCATCAACAAAATGTGGCCCTCTATTTCTCCTCGCCACCAGGATAGTAATGTATACGGTAAAAAATAATCAGACTTATTGGCAGTAAAGTTGGCCTGAAGGTAGCGATAGGTTGACATCAAAGTTTGTATGCAGACGACGCTCGCGTAGAAGCAGAGTATCACGAAGTATCGCTGGTTGTAGTAACCGACGCACCGGCCGGCGATGTAACAATGGTGATCCCGCTTCAGAACGCATTTGTCACAGATGTTACAGTGATGACATCGAGGCGGTTGTTGGAGATTGCAGACGTTGCAATAACGCCACTCCAAGGACGGATGTGGTTTTTGTGCGTTTCGATCGATAGGCGCCCCATCCATGTCAATTTTCACAACACCATTCTTGAATTTTCCTTCACCACCATTGTGATTGTTATGATATCCATTATGTTTTTGTAAACTGTTGAATTTATCATAGATAGTTGCGTAAACAACCGATTGTTCCTCCCGTCTTGGCCTGTCTGCCGTCTTCTCATGAAATGTGTTATAAAGTTGCAAGCAGGTCCAGTTGGCGATAGTGTTCACAAACACAAAACATGCCACAATATTCCCGAAATAAACAGCATCTGCGGAATACCCTGCATAGTCAAACGGAATGAGGTAATTCAAATTCGTATAAAGTGCTGTCAGAATTCCATACCAGCCAATGAATGAACAAAAGTAGTATGATTTTTGAGCCGTTCCTTTTGAGTGATGTTTGCCCTGGTACGTATCCCTCCACTTTTCCATGAGAGACTTCTTTTCCCATTCTTCACCCCTCCTCCTCTCTGCATAGTCCCCCATTTGGAATGTTGTCTGGCATCAAAAATTCATCAGCGAATTTTTGCTGGCATGGACCTGGAATTGGAAGGATGTGAGAGTGAAGTGTCTTGCCCAAGGATGCAAGCTGTAAATCAAACTGAAGAGAACACGTTATTCTTTTTAGAAAGATAACAGACAGCCATGTATGACACGTCGTGCTATGTGACAGTCTGCTAAAATGCCACGACATGACATGAAGAATAGCAATTGGCTAATTCACTTCTAATTCAACCATGTAGTTGGATACATTACATTGTCAGGTTTTACAGGTTGTGGCTCCACTATCTTGTAGGCCTACCAGTACCTATAAAAGCACATGAAATATAGCCTATGGAACTAGTCATTTGATATATAGAAATCCAGATAAACTTACACGAAATAAGATCTTTAGTTGGATCCCAGTGAGGAATGTTTTGACATGTACATGCCAGCAGTGCTGCCACCTAGGAGTGGCTTTCTCAACTATTCTGTTTCCATGGCGACAGACTGTTAATGTATGGTGGCCAGTATTAGGTTACTCCATTAGTTATTGACTGCTGTGGATTCATGTGCCAGGGAGCGGCCAAGTCCTCCGCCTAACACTGGGGGGGGGGGNATAACAAACAAGAAGAAAAAGAATTTCGTCATCAGAAAATGGTTTTATTGTCAATATTTGCTATACGCCTAGCGACACCAAATAATACATAGAGCATTGTGATAATTTAAAAAATTGTAATTTTGACTAGACAATGGTTTACTTTGTAAATGCAGACGTTCCCATACACAAAATGGTTTGTATGCCTCCATAGAGACCTACAGGATCGACTTTGCAACGGTTTTAAATAAACAAATGTTTCCTTTAATATACTGAACTGGATGAAAAGAAGAACATCCGGTGTTCAGAATGTCTCCAACATTTTTGGTAGAAGGAGCCTCCATTAGCGGACACCTCCACTGTGAGGCCACCTCTTTATTAAGGCCGGAGCAGTCAGAAATTTGGCATTTACTTCATTTTGACTTCTATAATCAGGACACCAAGTTAAAGACAACTTCAGTCCCAAAGGTGTCCTCAATAGTGAGGTTCCACAGTATAGTGGAACCTCCCTTGGCAGGCACCTCTGCCAGGAGGACACCTCTCTCTTAAGGACACCTAATTTCAATCCAAAATTGACCATGCTGATTCATTTTGACCTCTATAATCAGGACACCTCTCAATTAAGGACAGCATTTGTCAGTCCCAGAGGTGTCCTTAATAGCGAGGTTGAACAGTATCCAAGCATTGAAATTACAATCTTGGAAAAAATTCTTGTAGGTTTGGACAAGATACGCTCAGCACTCATCCATTAGGCCTACGCATTCCCTCTGCGACCCCAAGGCCTGAGTGAATCTGTCTCCAAATGGCTTTTGACTAGACTTTGACAGCCAGGCCAAGACAATGCTGACTTTTATAATACTGTATCTATATATATGACAAAAACATTTTTTTGATTTGGGAATCTTGACAAACATAAATGTTAAGCGCCTGACTGATTCATTCTGCAGTTATGAGGGGTATGGTGCCTCAATCCATAGCATTGCTACAGCACCATTCTCTATTAAAATGTTTGGCACGCACATCTACAGTACATAAATAAATAGATAATAAACAAATATTAACAGACATTCAATGTAGATACAATATATGCTTTAAAGGGGGAGTTCTGTCCATAATTTGAAAACTGTCAGAAATTCAGGCCACGCAACCAGTGCCTTTGACATCCCTTCCCCTCTATGCCCCACACACTTGCATTGTCCCCAACTTTTACACCCATGAACCACCCCCCTTCACAATTCTGATAATGAAGTGTTAATTACACCAGTGGAAATAAATGAGCAACATTTTTTGGCTCTAGGACTTTTCATCACTGGACATTTTGTCCCCAGACTTTTTGTCCCCGACAATTGCCCCTGGACATTTTGTCCCCAAGGACATTTCATGCCCTAGGACTTAACGTCCCCAGTCATTTTCCCCCGAGCACAATTCTTTTTCAAGAGAGATTTTTGTTTCAAAGTAGCGCACCTTTTCGAATACTTAAGCAACATAAAACACACAGGTTTTTTATAAGAAAATTACATCTAATTAAATTGAACAATTAGCGCAGGTTACAAAATTTCATGCTGAGCATTACCATCAGGATCATACGAGTGGAACCTCCCATTGTGGACACCTCTGCTTGGAGGATGCCTCTGCCTGGAGGACATCTCAACCTGGAGGACGCCTCTGCCTGGAGGACGCCTCTGTCTGGAGGACACCTCTGTCTGGAGGACACCTCTGTCTGGAGGACACCTCTGCCTGAAGGATGCCTCCGTCCAGAGGACACGTCCTCTGTCTGGAGGAACCTCTGCCTGGAGGATGCCTCTGACTGAAGGATGCCTCTGCTTGGAGGATCCCTCTGCCTGGAGGACACCCCTATCCGGATGACACCCCTGTCTGGAGGACACCTCTGTCTGGAGGACACCTCTGCCTGGAGGATGCCTCTGCCTGGAGGATGCCTCTGCCTGGAGGACACACCTCTCTATCAAGGACACCATCGTACAGTTCTGATTTGGCAATTTCAAAGTCTGTCCACTATAATCAGGAAACCTCACAATTTATCAGGTCCAGAGGTGTCCATATTTGAGAGGCTCAAACATAGCACTGTCTTGGGATGCTCACAGCACATTTTAAGCTCAAACACATATTGCAGTGATAGCAAGACCTAGGTCATTGTACTCAGACCTCCTTAGCAGANCCCCCCCCTCAAGAGGGTACAGGCTCTCTGCATCAGGGACACCAACGTTCAGATTTGAGTTGAGAAGAACACCTCCCAAATGAACAGACCAACCCCAAGGCTGTACGTAAAAGATAAACGTCCTAACTGAGAGGTTCCACTCACTCTTTACAAATCTCATTACAAATCAAATTATTTACAATTCAACCCTTTCACTGCCAATGGCAATTTCGTCAAAAAGCATCCTCCCACAGCAGGGCTTTGGTCTCGTTCCTCTTCATACACTCGCACAATGAGTGGATGTAGTGCAGCCAGGTAAAAACGCCTGCTGTGGGAGGATGTCAAAAAGGAGAAAAATGTACATGTACATAATGAGGAACCGGACGAACTAACGTCACGACGTGGCGCTGTGATCGATGAGACCGAAGTTTCTTTTTTCAACGTGATTTCCAGTCATTTCCATTAACTTCTGGCGTGAAATAAACCCTATTTCTGCGGTCGCATGACATTAAAATTTACACCATCTTGTCGCGGATGAAAATTTCTGCACTTTCATTGCTTTTTTCCTTAAAATAAAGAGGTAGGATGGCGATAACGGCAACGTCTTTATCTCATTTTTTCCTGTAGAAAAATGTACAGCAGATTTTTTCATGACGCAACGTCAGCACATAAAACGACGTCAATGACGTCGGTTCGGTCTCATCGATCGCTGCGCCGACCTGTCGGGATAAACGGCACGCCGGTTCCTCATTGAGAAAAGTCAAGTAAACCCAGTCAATATTGGTATTGATTTGGAAGCAGTCTGTGTGAGCTTTCCAACAGTAATATGAATGAGGTACTTTTTAGTCATTTTTCTACATCGTTTGACAGAATGTACATTGGCAGTAAACGAGTCTAATAATGAACCACTTCAAGGATTCTAATACATATTTCCCTCAGTTCCCCCACGTTAAAGGCAAATTTTTGATGAATTCCCCATTGATTCTCACTGCCTTTTCTGACTTCGGTGCCATCTGATTCGGAGACTCAACACTCATGTTCAGTTCCATTTGTCTCCAGCAGATGGCAGCCCAATTTGTAGTCCTGTCCATGAATAATAATCTGTCATTTTTATGCACACCGCACAGAACTAACTCCAAAGCAATTTCCTCTGTTCTCTGTGGAGGTTTGATTTGGATCCTTATTACATCTTTAGGAAAGGGTAAAAAACACACTAGTGGGAATTTGAACACTTCTGATTGGTCATCAATTCAACGGATCTAATTGGTAACCAAGTCAACAGATACAATTGGTCACCTGTTCAACAAATCTGATTGGCCACCTCTTCAACAGATCTGATTGGCTACCAATTTAACAGATGTGATTGGTCACAGATTCAACAGATCTGATTGGTCACCTATTCAACAGCTACATGATTGGTTACCTGTTCAACAAATCTGATTGATCACCTATTCAACAGATCTGATTGGTCAGAGATTCAACAGATCTGATTGGTCACCTATTCAACAGATATGATTGATCACCTATTCAACAGATCTGATTGGTCAGAGATTCAACAGATCTGATTGGTCACCTATTCAACAGATATGATTGATCACTGATTCAACAGATCTGATTGGTCATCAATTCAACTGATCTGACTGGATTGGTCACCAATTTAACAGACTTTGCCGCATGGATAAGAGGAAATGTCCAACTAACAGGGTTTGTTTCAAAATGGCTATTCCACTCCACCGTCCTGTATGCCTAACAAGGAACCTGCAAAATATTCCATGTGGTGGCGCAGCAAGAATAAGACCCAGTTTTCACCCTGTTGCGCAGCCTAAAGGATGTCGAGACATGACATCACTGCTTTGTTGTGCCACGTAGGCCTATTCAACGTCTTGCCCCACCTGTCGCGATGCGGGTTCCCCATTGTGGACAACTGAATTTGTGATCTGCCGAGTACAGATATAGATCCATTTCGATGTATGTGTACAGGGCATATTCCATAAAAAAACATTTCCATAAGTATCTGTATCATTTTTTTAAGCTGCAGATCACCACCTCCGTAATATCAATCTCTACTTATAAATAAGACAATTTTATCTAGACCTGTCTCTCTCATCAAGTTTTTATCAATCGATCAAGAAGAATTCTTCGTCGAGCAATGTCGTTCGTTTCTCCTCGGTTGACGGCTTTGACGACGATTCGCCCTGGCTGGTATACTGGTCAAGTGGAAAGGTCTCCGATTTCCTGTAAAGAAGATACATTTTTTCAAGGTACATGTATTTCGAAGGTATAAGCCTATCACTTGAATTTGATGGGCATGAAATAATAACAGGTTGAGTCGAACGTGAAAGACATAGCTTTCTACCGACTCGAACTCACGGACCCTCGCATAAGGCATCAATCGCCAGCACTCAGGAGCAGCATGCCTTAACCACTAGGCCAAATCCCAATCTTCAAAAAAGATGGTTCAATTCACTTGATTTTGATGCCTAGCAAAGTTACATTTGCAAAAAGGTTTTACCACTGCACAGGCCAGCAATGCAGTTTCCCCAAGCAGTCAGCACAGCAGAGAGAGCAACCATAACGAATCAACAGGTCTAATACGATAAGCCTAATCAACTTGATTGACGGCCAGACTGCTGGCGTCAGTTAAGTTATGAAACTGTCATTTCAGGTTGTAATATTGTGTGATCAGGTAATAAGCAGATGATGGTTAATGGAAGGTGAACGGGGTAAGTAGAGTAGCACCTCTCTTTGCGCACACCGCTCTATAAAAGACACAAATCTTCAGTCAGGAATTGGTCGTTTCTATTCATTTTGTTACATATTGTATTAGATTTTTCTGTCAGGGCCAAAGCGATAGCATTTTACCCTGGTAAGTAGTGAAAAGGCCATCTCAAGCTACTCATGTTCCTCACTTGGATGGGGTCTTTTACTTGGCCTTGCGAAGGCACAAGGTACAAGACACCAAGGCTAACAGTCCCACACGATGGACTGAAGAGCGAGGAATGATTACTCCCATATGGCCCGGGATTCGAACCCGGGACCTGCTGCTTGCTAAGCCCGCTAGGCTATCAAGGCTCCTGGCTGTTGCTTGGCTGTTTTTATTGCGCTGTGGTCGTGTGGTTACATACCGTGTGTACTGACCATACGGTGGTCTTCCGAACTCCCAACCACAGCAGGATAGTCGCTGATTTTTCAACCCAGCCCCACCTCCCACCTCTGATATGAAATATACTTACTTAAAACTACTACAGTGGTCTGGCCAAAATATATGGTTCTGCCCGTAACTAAATTGTTCATCTCCTACTAATACTTTGGCCCAGGATTCTGTGTTATACGGTGGTGCCAACCCGCCCTGGTCCGCCGGGAGTGCCTCTTTATGGATGTGGGCATGCAGAGTCGTCAGATTATTGCCGTGCATGTAAAACTGGAAGACGAGAGGTCAAAGGTCAAGAGCGAAAGAATGACACGTCCGAATACTGTGTTCTACCAACAGTCAGTAACACTGACTTCAAATTGTCAGCCGTCTACGACACCCCTGCACTACTACCAGTGTTGCAGACCGCATCGGGAATCGAACCCGGATCTCCCANAGAATGCAGTTGTTATGCATATACGGTACCATTGACAACTTTCTACTTCTACTGAGATTTACATGATGCCAGAGGTCGCGGAGTACCAACACTTAACAAATTTTGAGTAGGCATACGTTTCAACAAGATTTTGGAGAGTGGCAGTGCCTTCTGCTAAAATTTCATAACGCTATGAATGTAGCCATGAGAGGTTTGTCAAACTTTTGAAAATGTTCACAAATATTACCTTTTCTTTTGTCTTCTCCTTTAAAAACGGTCGCACCACTTTAAACGCCGCCTCAACGTACCATGGCTGATTTACGAAATGAATCCCAGCAAACCGTGCAGGGAAGCAGTCCTAGAGTAGGAGTGAGAGAAATATAATATTACAGCACGTGGTGAAAATGAAAGTTTCACTTGATTGAGAGTACTTAACTAAACTTTCATTGGATTTGATGACATCCAGGTTTTTTATGCATCTCATTGCATGTGTAACAGAAACCATCTCATTCGTACTACTGCCAGCCATAAAAACCCGTGACAGTTGACTCAGTTTACCGCTCTTGGCGAGACTACAAAACAGACAATATTATGCCATATGCAATAGTATTTTGGTTAGGTCTCTGGTCAGGCGTGGATCCGGGGGGGGGGGGGG
>NMRB01003190.1:15650-29914 GCA_002633025.1 Notospermus geniculatus
GGGGGCGCACCCAGCGCACGCCCCTCTTTTGGCCAACAAATCTGTAAAATTGACCATGAAATTCTGGAATTTGGTGCAAATCATTGAAATTCACTGCAGATTTCAATGTTTCTAGCACAGTGCGCCCCCTCTTTCCCGAAATTGTGGATCCACCCGTTTTTGGTGCGCACACCCGAGGAAAACTATTTTTTGATTCGTACCTGCAGCCCCTCGATCATGAGTTTAAGTAATCTTGGATGTATCCACGTTGATTGTCGAAAGGTAAACTGCGACCAGTCCACAATGATTACGAAACCATTAACTTGAGTCTCCTCCTCCTCAATCAATTTCTCAAGCGTGAGTAACAATGCCCGGTAAATCGCGGCCAGGCCATAATGGCAGTTGTCCCAATTGGCCGAATACAGCACCAGAATTTTTCGTCCAAAGTGGTCTGTTACCGGTAAAACACCGGGAAATCCATCGAATAAAGCCGCTTTAACGCCAGGCTCGCTGGCGTGGAATTTTTTGAATAAGTTTCGATTGATTTGACGATACTCGAAGTATCTTGCATAAAGTTTAAAGGACTCGAACGCGTCGAATTTTCTGGCTCGCAGAAATCGTAAGATGAAGGCGTCGTCCGTGCGAAGGAAATCTGAAAATAAAAGAAAATGTTTTACGAGTCTTTCACAAAACAAATTAGCATACCTCGCCTGCCAAGTTAAGCCTATTGATCGTCTCCTACTATGTAGTCATGACATGGCATAGTATCTGATTTCACTTTTTTTTCTTTCAATTGACAATGAACGGGACTGAAATCAGAGATGGACTCCAGGAAAAGCCTCCTGGCTGTCAGAGTGGCACAGTGCAAACATCAGGGTCCTTCACCGCTGATATTCCGGGTTCTTCATGCTATTGAGAAGGCAAATTTCTTTGACAGTGCAGGTTTCACCAGGCACGACGGTTTCCTCTTGCTCTACATTCATTCGTCCAACATTGTCTGTGAGCCAATAATGCCATTTTTGAAACTCGGCTCTAAACTTGCAACAGGGTAAAACTGGGTCTTATGCCTGGCAAGCTGCCACACGGATTTGTTTTGCGGGTTCCTCAATTCTCCCTACCTATATCTGGTCGCGTGACCATTTGTTCCTTGATGGCTTCAACAGCCTCGCGGCGACGTTCTGGAATCTCATTCAATTCTCGACGCGCCTTCTTGAGCGTCTCCTCTGAGAGCCCCCATCCGAACTCCGCCATTTTTGGAGTCATCTGAACGTCATCTGCATTTAATTCAGATCCTCCTCGTTGTCTAGAGCGCCATCTATATTCATCTAAGAGACATGCTCTGAAAGTACAGATTGAGTGAGGACAGAGTGAATGTAAGCACAGACATTACAAAATTGGAAGAGTTTATGAGTTTTCAAACACTGCGGCAGGTCACCTAAATGACTACAGCACTGGTAGGCAAACCCTTGCATTGGTTGGGAAATACAAATTTGCTTACCAGGTACAGGTTGGGGGGGGGGTGTCAAAATGACAAATACGAGGTCCTTCAATAGCAAATCAAATTGAAAAGCAGATATCAACATCTTCTCCACCAATATCCCCCAGGCCCTTGGTCCCTACCGAGTTTGATGGCAGGTGAAAATCCCACCGCTAGAAAACCAGGCTCATGGTTGCCATGATGATCATTAGCCAATTTCCATTTAAAAAAACTCGCAGACTATTTGGACCAGTTCCATCTCTCCTCAGTCGGATAATCGCCGCACCTGATGGGCAATCTGAACGAACTGAGACCTGTAGTCACATATATTCATCTCATTCTCAGTACATTAGCTAGGCCAAATAAAAAAGGTTCTACGTAGTTTTTTTCCAGAAAATGTGGGGAGGGAGAGATTTTTTGTTTGTTTTTCATTTCTTATTTTCCCTTTTTGGTACACTAGGTACCTTCATCACCCGACAGTTGATGTACGATGAATCCATTAACGAAGATGCCTGTTGACCTTAGACTAGCTAGAACTTTGCTAGAGGGAATATATTTTGACACGGATTTAAAGGTAGACTATGCCAGAATTCATCCTGGAACACCAGGGTTATTGGGTACCGGTACGTCATAAGACTACATAGTGATGTAACAACCCTTGGTTGTCAAGATGGTCAGAATTAGGCGATCAGTGTTCCACCAGTTTTGCTGTCCTCGCCGCTGTGGTGCAACAAAACGAGGAATGATAAAACAAAGATAAGAGATTGATCAGGTTGCCTTGTGGACAGACTGCTGTACTATCTTCCAACGTCAACACCTGAAGAGCCACGACGCTGAAATGAAAATGCAGATTTGGCTAGTGAGGTGTTTGTGTGAAGGAGCGCATTGTCGTATACAATCTGTCTTTGTACACAACTCAATCATTCTGTTCACTGGAAAAGCAGGAACCTCGATCACTGACACCCCCTGACCACCAGACAATCCTCTTTTTTAACCCTATATAGAATGTACCAGAATGGAAACCCATAGAATTAACAAGAATGAATTCCATAGAATTAACCAGAATGAAAATCCATAGAATTAACCAGAATGGAAACCCATAGAATTAACCAGAATGGAGACCCGTGTAATTGACACAGGATAGAACCCATGTGATTAACCAGGATGGAAACCCATAGTATTAATCAGCATGGATACCAGTGTAATTAAATAGAAAGGAAACCCATGTAATTAACCAGAATGAAAATGCATGTAATTAACTAGAATGGAAACCTATAGAATTAACCAGAATGAAAATCCATAGAATTAACCAGAATGAAAATCCATAGAATTAACCAGAATGAAAATCCACGTAATTAACAAAAATGGAAACCCATAGAAATACGCAAGAAATTGACAGAGGACACAAACTATTCTAGACCCCTTAAAAATATCTCCGTGCGGGATATAAGGGACAAAGGAATAAGGGTAATTAGTGTCACTATACGGCATCTTCATGAAGCGGTACCAGGTAGGAAATGAAAGATGACGGGTTACTGCCAGCCTCTCATTGATACAGAGGTCATTATGTCCTTCAGCTTCAGGGAATGCAACGCTCGCAGCATCCGCTGCTGATCACAGAGAGAAACCAAAGTAGTGAATGATTTGGTCGATGCGGAACGTTGTAGCGATCTTGTTTTTATATCTGGTCTTATTCTCGATGAATGAGAACAGAAAGAAGTAAGGTAGAGACGTGGTATTTATGGGATTTGAATGAACATTCAATGTTCTGACATTATTTTTCCTCATTTCTGGCAAAAACAAATTTTTTGGTTTGGTCACATCGTTTTTACTTGAAAAAATATTATTAATTCACTGTCGCCGAATACGTATCATGCGCTGGACTGTCTTCCCTAAAGATTGTTATTTCACACATGATACAGCAAAATGGGGGAATCCTGGAATGAATGCAGGGGATCGGTCCAGACACCCTTCCCTGCTCTCAGCGCCCACTGATTTTTGCCAGGATTTTTGCCCGGCAATGCACCGTCAACAATGATAAGCCGACTCTCAGACAGTCGAAGCTCAGTGTATCATTTTACCAGCTGGCCACACTGAAATTCGAAGCCACACCTGCGATGATCTTTAAACCAATTCTGTAGACAAAATATGATGGAAATTTGTCATAAATTTCACGTGAATATACTACTTAGTGATTCTATATCTGATTCTCATTTTCCCAATACACAAATAAATTGCCCTTCACGAATTGCGAGTTGAATTTGTCAAGGCCAATCATGGCGTGCACCGACGTATCTGAGTTGGGGAGTAATGTAAATGTCACGAGAAAATCAATAGAATTCGTAAAGTATATTTTTTACGTTAGGTGCACTTGAAAATGGAGACTGCAGCTTTAAAACAGGATGATCCAAAAACGTGTATGCAGTTCTTATTGCCTTGGTCTGTTTTTTACAATTTGAAACTTATGATATAAAATTGTCATGCAGTTGTTGGCCTTTGGACACCACCCACTACCATAGAAAGTGTAAATGTCATCTAATCGGGTAAATCCTATGGAACAGGGTACCCAGTACCCAGTATCTAGAACGGCTGCCTGTATTAAGGACTGATCTTGAGTTGCAGCTGAAAACGCCGCTCGGCGGCACTGTAGGTGTAAAGATGATCTGGAATCGTATATGATACACAAAATTAAACGTTTTTATCTGCCATGATTCCAGATCTTCAAATGACTGCAGCGCTGCCCAACAACTTTCTCAGCTTCAACTCCAGATCATCCTGGCAACTGCAATGGTAGAGATATTGCCTTGTTGTACCATTGGAGGACAGGATCAAAAACTTCAAAATCTGGAGGGAAGACAAATCTGCTACAATTTTGTAAGAGTAGGTATGTTGCATTTCACGGGGAATTACACCCAGACCAGGGCTAAAAACCAGACACCTAAAAAAACTGAACGTCAGCAGGTAAAATTCCCAGAATAGATTATACAGGTGAATTCAGGCAAATCACGCTGGTGGTTTCCGCCTACGGCTCGGCTAATTACCGTTGAACTTTTTAAAAATTTCATCATTACGTGGCATCTTTTATCGGTTACTAAATATCCCCCGCCTCATTTGAAGAAAAAAATGAACATAAAAACTCTCCTTCATAAATTCCAATTAATTTTGCTGGGGCTCGATCTGTTGTGTTAAAACTGCTGTGATACCGCCGTGGTGGCTGTTGTGCACAGATCCAGTAGAAACACTGGGAAGGGGAGTTAGGTTTATTTCAAGATTTTAATGGAAAATGTCAGATGCAATGATCCCATCTTATGAAAACTGTTTGTGATTCTAGCTGGAGCTTTTTCCTAACAGAAAAGAGGCTTGTGTGGTGCATCAGAGTGGAAATGTTGGTGCCTGATACTATTGAGGTTCCAGATTCAACCCCCTCGTAGATCCATTCTTCACATGATGGAGGACGACTCTCTCTGAGAGCCCGGGTTTTCTCTAGGTACTCCACCAAAATCGTTTGCCCAATATTGTCTATAAAGCCAATAATGTTGTATTTGGTGCTCGCCTCTTGTCTCAGCATTTCAAACAGCTTAGTTGGCAAAGAAGCTACACAGANACAGGTATTGGCAGTTAACTTTTGCTTAATACTCCATACAACCAGGTGCTGATATTAGAGGGGTTGAAATGTACATATGCCCCGTATTCTAGAAGCCTCCTGAACTCTAAGGTCAACTTTAATCTTTTGTATTCTACCCTGCAAACAATAGCTAAAGCTTCTAGAATATGGCCCATAGTGTTTTCCCAACAATGCAGCGTTAAGCCGACATCATACTCTCAGACAGTCGAAGCTCAGAGTATCATTTTACCAGCTGGCCACACTGAAATTCGAAGCCACACCTGCGATGATCTTTAAACCAATTCCGTAGACAAAATATGATGGAAATTTGTCATAAATTTCACGTGAATATACTACTTAGTGATTCCATATCTGATTCTCATTTTCCCAATACACAAATAAATTGCCCTTCACGAATTGCGAGTTGAATTTGTCAAGGCCAATCATGGCGTGCACCGACGTATCTGAGTTGGGGAGTAATGTAAATGTCACGAGAAAATCAATAGAATTCGTAAAGAATATTTTTTACGTTAGGTGCACTTGAAAATGGAGACTGCAGCTTTAAAACAGGATGATCCAAAAACGTGTCTGCAGTTTGCCTTGGTCTATTTTTTACAATTTGAAAATTATGATACAAAATCGTTCTGCAGTTGTTGGCCTTTGGACACCACCCACTACCATAAAAGGTGTAAATGTCATCTAATCGGGTAAATCCTATGGAACAGGGTACCCAGTATCTACAATATGGCTTCCTGTATAAAGGGCTGATCTTGAGTTGCAGCTGAAAAAGCCGCTCGGCGGCACTCTATGTGTAAATATGATCTGGAATCGTATATGATACACAAAATTAAACGTTTTTATCCGCTATGATTCCAGATCTTCAAATGACTGCAGCGCTGCCCAACAACTTTCTCAGCTTCAACTCCAGATCATCCTGGCAACTGCAATGGTAGAGATATTGCCTTGTTGTACCATTGGAGGACAGGATCTTGGGCCAAAAACTTCCAAAATCTGGAGGGAAGACAAATCTGGTACATTGTTGGATTTCACGGGGAATTACACCCAGACCAGGGCTAAAAACCTAGACACGTAAAAAAACTGAACGTCAGCAGGTAAAATTCCCAGAATAGATTATACAGGTGAATTCAGGCAAATCATGCTGGTGGTTTCTGCCTACGGCTCGGCTAATTACCATTGAACTTTTTAAAAATTTCATCATTACGTGGCATCTTTTATCGGTTACTAAATATCCCCCGCCTCATTTGAAGAAAAAAATGAACATAAAAACTCTCCTTCATAAATTCCAATTAATTTTGCTGGGGCTCGATCTGTTGTGTTAAAACTGCTGTGATACCATGGTGGCTGTTGTGCATAGATCCAGTAGAAACACTGGGAAGGGGAGTTAGGTTTATTTCAAGATTTTAATGGAAAATGTCAGATGCAATGATCCCATCTTATGAAAACTGTTTGTGATTCTAGCTGGAGCTTTTTCCTAACAGAAAAGAGGCTTGTGTGGTGCATCAGAGTGGAAATGTTGGTGCCTGATACTATTGAGGTTCCAGATTCAACCCCCTCGTAGATCCATTCTTCACATGATGGAGGACGACTCCCTCTGAGAGCGTGGGTTTTCTCTAGGTACTCCACCAAAATCGTTTGCCCAATATTGTCTATAAAGCCAATAATGGTGTATTTGGTGCTCGCCTCTCGTCTCAGCATTTCAAACAGCTTAGTTGGCAAAGAAGCTACACAGAGGCCAGGGGCGTAAGCTGGGGGTGCACTGGGTGGACGTGCACCTCCCCACAGTAGTAAGAGAGTTCCGCTCTGGGCAAGCAGAAAAAAATCAACCTTGTAATCGTGTAAATTTTGGCTAAGAATAGCACTAAAATCACGTCTCAGAGCATCTAGATCCCAACATTTTCTGGGGGCGCCCCCCAGACCCCCTCCGGAGCACACCTTTGTGTTACCCCTTGGCGTACTGTGAAATTTCATGCCTATGATGCATCCAGGAGTTCCGCTTTCACAAAAATGTGCACCTCCCCAGGCCCAGACCAGCCTAGTTCGTCCTTGGAGGCCTACTGTCACAGAAGGTCAGAGGTTAGTCAAACCTGAGCGCTGACACAGGGGTTGAGGATTGAAAGGCTTGGTTTTTGATGTTCTCTCCTCCGGACCAGACGTAATGATGTTGTCGCCAGTAGACCCTATTCAAGTGTCTGTACCAGTATACCAAGGCAAGAGAAATGTCCCACTGGGATTGAATGAGTAACCTGAACTCTGTTTCTCAGACAGCCGTGCCAACACAAACGTCTGAGCCGTATTTCTCTGGATAGAAAGTGCAGAATGAAACGCCGTCAGTGGACATTCACCATTGCTGGGCTCCCCATACCAGCTTGTAAATGCCTTGACGAATGATGCAAATGACTGCCCATAGTCTTCTACGGTGTAGACAACTTGTGCGAGAATACTCTCAGATAGAACAGCACCTTATGCCTGGAGGAGAGATCGACCAGATCAATTGAACACGCCTGGCAAGCTCATCAGAAGACAGTTTCACACCCGACTCCCACTTTTAATAACAACTGCTCATTAATTATCCTTACCTTTGTTTTGGAAACATAAGGAACAGGTAAAGTGACTCGTCACTTTCATCCTCAGCGTCGAGCAGGCGTAGGCTCTCCATGGATCAAGATCAGTTCACCCTACTGCTGATATGATACCGAAAACATGAGATTTGCCTTTGGTATATGATTGTCTTTATCAAGGTACGGGCTGTCAAATTTGAGACTGAAAAATACCTATGTGACAGTATCTTTAACCCTTTAGGACTCATAACGCCCCAACCTACCCCTCTTGGCATAACCCATAACGCTCCAACCGGCCCCTCTTGCCATAACCCATAACGCCCCAATCCGCCTGACGGACCGTCACTTACCCTAGCCGAAGAGTTGTACACTAATCTTCAACTGAAGGTAGATTTGTCATGTGGAAAAAACTGTGGGTTCAGATGGAACTTTTTTTTTAAATCCGTGGGTCCTAATGGGTTAAACAAATCATTCGTTTGTCGGAAATGATCTGAAGGGATTAAGTCACCGAGAGGTGTGGGTTCGATTCCCAGTCGAGTTGTCACTCTCACGAGGTCTGAAAGGATCAAGTGATACGCTGAATGAGCTACTACTCAAATTCCCCCGAAAGGTTTCTGGAGAGACTGGTGTAATTATCTGAAGCCCTTTCACACTCCGTGCAGCAAAAAAATTCCTACACAAAAGCCTCATATTAACACCACGATAAGTACATGAAAGAGGATGCCAGGAGACTATTTGGAAAGAATTCGTTACAGACGACGTGCGTAACGAGATCAGGCCAATCCCTCCGTCTCTCTAAAGAACAGGTCTTAATGGAAAGAATTCGTAGTAAAGACACGCAATCCTACAGGTGAATACAATACTATTAATCCCGGCTAAGACAAAGCTCCAATATAACGTTTCAACGCATGAAAATTCCAACATGAATGTGTGGCAAGACGAGAGGCAGGAGTGACAGTTGTGCTGCACCTGCATTCAGTAGGCCTCATACAACAGTTATCAATATGAAAGTGTTTAGGTCTAGCCGTACTCAACTTGAACTGTCAATATTGCTTATTGTGGATGCACCTGCCGCCAATTTAAAGGGACTAGGAAAATTTTTTCAAGCTTCGGTTATTACAAAATGCTAGTCTTTCATGATAAATTCCCACCGTCAATTCACTTTTTCAATCAAGTGTTAATTACTGGCACCCAGACAAATCAATCATCACCCCACCATGGAGCATTCACCACGTCACTGGGAACCTAATCAACATAGTAGAGTACAGGTTCGCTCCATACAATACATACAGCGACAGGTTCCCAGTGACGTGGTGAATGCTCCATGGTGGGGTGATGATTGATTTGTCTGGGTGCCAGTAATTAACACTTAATTGAAAAAGTGAACTGACGGTGGGAATTTATCATGAAAGACTAGCATTTTGTAATAACCAAAGCTTGAAAAAATTTTCCTAGTCCCTTTAATCCAGATTCGGTTGATTTGCGAAATATTCTGTGCACAACTGGTGACGAAGACACTTTTCAGGCTCAGGGGTTGTCCGTTGCATGGGACAGTGAGTTGCGGTGCCTTACAATCTTGACACTAGAGGGCGTTCTCGCAAAACCCTGGAGCACTCGGACATCCATGGAACAGTTCGCCACTGTTTGGTGCCTTGTACCCTGTGTCTTTGCAAGGGAAAGTAAAAGATCCCATCCAAGTGAGGAAGTTGAGTAGCCTGAGATGGCCTCTAGCTTCCGTACTTACCAGGCCCAATAATGCTATGGCTTCGGTCCTGATGGAAAAATACAAATACTATACGGATTCAGGCTGTCAGAACAGGGGGTGCCTCTCACCGCAGAGGTTCTAGGTTTGACTCCCCATCAGACCCGTACTTCGTATCGTTGCAGATCGCAACGGGAATTGAACCCAGATCTCCCGTGTGCAAGGCAGGCGTTCTTCCATCAAGCCCTGCGAATCGAACCCGGATCTTCCACGTGCAAGGCAGGCATTCTTCCAACAAGCCCTGCGAATCGAACCCGGATCTCCCACGTGCAAGGCAGGCATTCTTCCAACAAGCCCTGCGAATCGAACCCGGATCTCCCACGTGCAAGGCAGGCGTTCTTCCAACAAGCCCTGCGAATCTAACCTGGATCTTCCACGTGCAAGGCAGGCGTTCTTCCATCAAGCCCTGCGAAATGAACCCGGATCTCTGGTGTGCAAGGCAGGCATTCTTCCATCAAGCCAAATGTTTGGACGTTAGGTTCAAGGCGTAACACCTCCTAAATCTACCACGTGATGGAGAGGTCATGACTTTCTTTGACTCAGCAGGGTGGTTTCCTCCTGCTTGTATTTGGGGAGTATTGTATATAGAACCAATAATGCTGCATTGTGGCCTTTAGCTCTCAGCTCAATATTTTCATTTCATCAAAACCTTCTTTTCAAATGTAGAACCAAAACTCGCATGAAAAAAACATGCAGTTAAACAATTCAGTTATTGCCAGACAAAAATTGATGGATATTATTCCTTCTTTCTGCAACTTTGAATGCTTTCTTATTCATTCGCCATCAAACATCGCAGCCAACAGCACGCATTTATAAATATCAAATCAAACAACATTGGATACAGCATGCGTCAGCATCGGCATCGCCATCTCAGAATACCTTACGGTGTGTCAACATCGGGATGCATTCTCTGATAATTGGCTATAAATTTCGCCTAATCAGGCTGGCCAGTGGGCCAGGTATGTCGGGATATATTATCGTCCGAGTGCCAATACATCAACTGACTAATCATGCAAGCCAGTCGGGCAGATTCCAACTTCCCGATTCAATCTTCTGCGTGGCTTGTGGCGGCCATTACTGACAGAGATGCAAGTTACCCCAGCAATGTCACCTCCCTATTCTCTTCTGCGATACCCGGAAGTTGTCGTCGTATGCTGATCAATATACGACAGCTGCCTTCGTTTGCCGCTGGCGTGTCTCCCAGCATTCCCTGCACTGACGACAGGTCTGCCGTACGTAACGCGTAATATCTCAGAAATGATATGCTGTGTATCGTTGAGTGTTTATATTATCACAGTGATGATGTTATTACTAAGCGATGATAATAATTTTGGAGCGTTAATCTTCTGTGAGTGGTATCGCTGCAGTTCAGAGTCAATTATGACTGGGTCTGCATCACTGCAGAATGTTTAGCACTGTATATGAGAGGGCTTGGACATCTCAATCAGATTATAGGGCTGTCAGAGTGGTGCAGTGGAAACAACAGTGCCTGTCACCGCCGAGGTTCCAGGTTCGATCCCAGTCGGACCCATTCTCTTTGTGATAGAGAGGGCAACTCTCTTTACAGTGCACGTTTTCTCATGGGTTAATGTTAAAACATGGTATGACTAAAGGCCAATTTACACGGTGCGATTTGGACAGACGTCCAAGACGGACGTGATTTTGTTGTACGATTCTGTCGGATCGGAAATTCTGTATACACAGTCCGATTTATTCATCCGTCAATACGGAGAGACTCATTCTTCGTCAAGCGCGCCAAATACGTGACCTCCAATGCAGCCACCTGATTGGCTGAGTTCATGCATCCTTCGTCCGACATCGGAAGAAAATAGAACATCCGTCCTGTGCATCCGACGTCTCAAAGGCCATAAAATTTTGTCGTATGTGCAGTTTACACGATTTGATTTGGACATGTACGATCATGTCGGATCGGACAATCGGATGTAAAAATTGTATCGTGTAAATTGGCCATAACCCTGTTCTAGATAATCAAATTTTTGATCAAATGTGCCAATGCACTGAATATGGGCTTATACAAGGATGATAGTTTGACAGCCGAAGGCCCTGTATTAGCATATTCAGGAATTAAATGGGAAATTTGACCATGTGAAACAAGCCTGAATCTACTGCAAGTATGGGCCATTATACAGAAACATTCTGACAGATTGCCAACACGATATGGAAAATAAATTGACCACCTATTTTTCAAGTTATTCATAATTCTAATTCCTTGACGCAGATGTTCAATTTTCATGTATGCTTATGGCATACATCAGCAATAAGCTCCCCAGTATCAAGAATATATCAGTATATTTTAGCTGGTATCAGTAAACTGTGATAGACATAGACATACAGGTATACTTTGTTGAAAATCTATTTGTAATACAAGATAATGTGAGGCCTTTATCGATGCTTTCCAATGTAATAGATACAGTCTTCAAGTATCCAGTCTCCACAGAAACCCATCCTCCCACAGCAGGGCTTTGGTCTCGTTCCTCTTCATACACTCCAGAGCGGATGAAGAGGAGCGAGGTGAAAACCCCTGCTGTGGGAGGATGCAGAAACCTTTCTGGGAACTCAAGGAATCAGCCATTCAGCGCATAGCCTATTCCTTCAAAATACAAGAATATTCACATTCAGGATGTCAACTGAACCTGGGCAGAGAACTAATTAGGCCTAGCCTACTTACACCTCGCATTCAAGATGCCACTGGAACTGAGGCAGGGAATTAATTAGGCACAGCCTACTTATACCTCACATTCAAGGTGCCACTGGAACTGAGGCAGGGAATTAATTAGGTCCAGCCTACTCATACCTCACATTCAAGATGCCAATGGAATTGAGGCAGGAAATTAATTAGGCCTAGCCTACTTATACCTCACATTCAAGATGCCAATGGAACTGAGACAGGGAATTAATTAGGCATACTACTTCGAGGATGCCAATTGAATCTCGGCAGAGATAATTAGGCATTCCAGTAGCCTACTTACACCTCACATTGCAGATGGCAATAGAACCTAACTTAAGGCATTGTCATTTCCGTACCTCACACAAATGGAACTGAGATGGAGAAGGATGGTCTAGTAATTTCTCTCTCTCCACCAACATTTCATACTGATCTATTCTCAGTTATACTGACGTCAACGGTAGAAAAATTGGCGAAAGATGTACATTACAGCGGCAGACGTCCACTCAAGGCTGATGTACACACACTCATCTACAATGATGGATGTGGAGTGTCAACATGGAATAGCCTTAGGATGGACTGCGGACTCATTTATTTTACACATGTCCACTTTATGGTTAAACGACAGCCAATATAAAATGTATATGACGGCCAATATGAGTCGGCTAGGAGACAGCCTAGCCTGTCTCTCTTTTATTTGTGAAGCTGGCTGTAGATGTACAAATTTATGTCTGTGGGGTCATCTCACTGACATATGCTCCTAAAGCTGCAGAATGTGTCGCAGGCTGCACTGGGAATCTAACCCGGATCTCCCGCGTGCATGGCAGGCATTCTTCCATCAAAGCCAAAGTCCGGATGTTAGGCTCGAGAGCCTAACACCTCCTAAACCTACCACATTCCTCCCCATCTTATCCTTGAGATCCTTTACCCGTTACGACTTGCGGGAGCTATCGCATCTGATCAGACTCCCTCTGAAGAGTGATTGATGCACTTAAAAGGCAAAGATAGTCAAAGTCGAGATGAGAAGTACCTTCGCCGACAATGCGAAATGTCCCACACTGCACTGGGAATCGAACCTGGATTTCCCACATGCATGGCAGGCATAAACTTCCATCGAGCCAAAAGTCGGGACGATAAGCTCGAGGGCCTAACACCTAAATCTACCACACATGAATACAAATTCATGTCAGTGAAATCATCTCACTGACAGCACTTCTAAACTGACAATTATGTCTGCGGGATTGGAAAATATGTCTGTGACAGCATCACCAACATAAGACTTTAAGGCTTCTGCTTGGCTCAAATTTTCATTTGCCAGAGTAATAAGAAATGTGAAAGAGGCTGGCCAAGTTCAGCTTTTTCCTTTAGCCACAGAGGTCATTTTCAATGATTTTGTGGTCATTTTCAATGATTTTCCCTAATTTGCTCTGTGGCAAAAAATAATGCTAGCTGAAGCTTTGACAAAGACTCACAAAGATGAGGTTTTTCACTTGCAGACATGGCTTGTAGAGAAGAATTCACTGAGATTCCTGCACGTGTGTTACCAGGTTAGCTGGCCACAATTTCTTCTGAAGTGATTTCAGCCAAGTGCCATCACTGAGTTAACTTAATTGGGACCGTGCTTAAGTTTCATAAAAGCCAATACTCTTCACCACTCTTGTATGTAACCCTCAATATATGTGGAAGAGGCGAGGTCACATCATGTGGTTTGCAATTCGCCGCAATTTACCATGTGGTTGGTTTTCACAGGCTAAGGGCTCATTAGGTCTGATTATTACATAGCAAGAATATAAAACCACAAACTAATTAAAAAAACATGTTTTCTCTTTTATTTGTTTATGATTAAATGCAATTAGTGAAAACTGTGCAGCAACTGCAACATGTCATCTGTCCCCAGAGTCCAGCAGACGGCATCTTCTGTCAAAGTTTTCTCACATCCTGTGGTACTGATTGAAAATTATTTGAAGAAAGGTTGTTCCTGTGAACCATCTGAAGAAAGTTTCTTCAAATTAGTTCCAATTTATTTCCAAGGATTTTAGAAAACTTCAAAAGAAGATGAGTAGTATACCGTCTGGGGCAGATGAGTTAACTCTCTGCAAATCAGCAGAATACTGTGGTACAATTGATTTTAACATCCTTTAAGGTTGTTTAAAAATTTCCACCCCTTTCTCCCTCCC